>VWZS01000915.1:1298281-1311088 GCA_013397075.1 Rhabdornis inornatus | reverse complement strand
CCGCCCGCGGGGCCGCCCCGGGAGCGCCGCTCTCCTCAGGGCCCGGCCGCGGCCCCGCAGCCGCCCGCCGGGCGCTATCCTTCCCCGCGCCGCCGAACCGAGTTCGGGTCCGTGCTAAATACAGGGGAAACACGGGCACCTGCCCGAAAACGGGTGAAGAGCCTTAAAAACTGGGCACCTCCACAACGCCATTTGCACCCAATTTTTCTGAGGTTTTCAGAAACTTAGTCAAAGTGCAGCAAAGTGCAGACACGTGAACTGGTTGAAGCCTTGCGTGGACTTAAGTTATTATCAGTGACCCGCTCAAGCGAGCTCACCCCAGGCAATGGGTAGAACCCACTTGAGCATGTCTGATTAGGGAAGCTCGTTTACATCTCAATGAGTCGATTAAATTGCTGCACTATTCGGCCCTAAGCAAGGGATCGGAAACGCGGCGTTAGCCCGGCCTCGGTGCTCTCTGCACAAGCCGCCCCAGGGCATCGCAGCGCGGCCGCAGGAGCGTCAAACTCCGCTCCGGCCGGGCCGGGGCTGCAGCCGTCCAGCTAAGGAACTCTGCGTGCTCGTGTATGTTCTCGCACCAGCTTATATGTAATTCTAGCTCTGTAGTAAAATCCATCTTAGCGAAGTTATGCTTATTTACATTTAAAGTGCGAGATAGTTCTGCGTTGACTGAATTTAAGTGTCCCTCCGCTTTTAATGCAAAATACTGTCGTTTTTACTGTCACATGAGAATCGGTAGGCAGATCTTTGTTCTTTATCGCATACTACTCTTGGGAGACAGAGCTTTCAGAAATACGGCATAGATACATATAAAAAAATAGAAAAACCTTAGTTTGCTTAATAATTTTAGAAACTATAGTAGAAACGATAGCCATTTTTAAAATCGCACCACCTTTTTAATAATAATACCACCACCGTCCTCAACCTTAAACCACTGCTAGACATTAGATGAAATATTACTGTATGCAGTTGTTAACAGAAGATTCAAGACAACTATTTGCACGACTATTTGGGGAACCAAAACCCTCTAGGTTTCCCAAACTGCTTAAACTACAACTCATTTAGCTTCATAACTTCTCTGGGATGCTAAATTCTACCTGTACTGCAAATGGTTAAATGCAGTGGAAGACAGCTGCTAGGGAGACTGAGACTTTTTCTTTTTCTTTTTCTTTTTTTTAAGGGAGGCTTGTTTGTTTGTTTTTTAAGGAGAGTGGCATGAACTGAGGAGTATAATTGTATTCACTTGTGTTTCAGTAGTTACATCAGAATCAAATGTTTAAACATGCATATTGCTTTTTTACTTTAATTCTAAAGCTTAAAACACACACTGGTTAGAAATACAATCCTAAAATAAATTACCCATAAAACATCTACATCCTTTTCCACAAATACTGAATAATTTAGTTTATCTAATTAGCAGACAGATAAGGTGCTGAAAAAAACCACCAAAAAAATCACAATATGCCATCATGGATTAGCTTTGACTTAAAAAATTAAATGAAAATGAAACACCTGGCAGCTAAGCAAAAAAAAAGGGCATTAAATATAACTCTCCACTTAAACTGATGAAAAGAAAACAATATATAATGAACGTAATGAAAACCAAAGTATTGAAAATCTCCTGAACTATACAGGAAGAATAATCAAATTCACACTTATCCTTAATTGACCTTTGCATTTCTAACCCTACCACAGGCTTGAGAAAAGTGCAGAGCAAGCAGAATGGACAATAACGTTTGGATACAAAGAGGACAGTGCATTAAGAAAAAGTTTTGGCCTGAAACTCTTGGACTCATCAGCTTTTAATGTTTTGCCAATGAAAGAGATTGTGTTTAAATATTTTGTAGCAGAAGATGATTAGCCCTCAAAATTAATTTGCTAATAAGATGGAAAATGTGATAGTTGAAAACAATGTGACATCAGCCCTGATATCTGTTCTGTAAAAGATGGTGACAGGAAAAGGTATAGAACATAACCAGACTGATATTTCCATTTTATCTTCCTTTCAGTGAGAAAATGCAGGTATATTTTAGGTTTTTTTCTATTTTGTAGCTTTTACCAAAATGCACACTTTACATCTGTAGACGTCAGTGCTGCACTATGACAGGAGCTAATGCAGAATTGGTATGTTTTGTATAGTGACCAAAATACTCTTTGCAAGCTCTCAGTAAAAGATCAGTAAGTATAAATTAATTAGTTGAACCTAAGTGCTGTGTGTCTATTTTAAAGACTGAACTGTAAGGTAAAGTAGCTGAAATATAATGAAAAAGCATTTAGAATTGCTATCATTATTGTTTGTTAAACTGCTGAAATAATTTGAGGCATTCCTTTAAGGCTTTATCTTTTTATGATCTCAATTAAAAGAACAAGCTTAACTAAAATGAAAGCACTTTGTGTATGAACTATACAGCTGGTAAATATAACAATTTCAAAATACATGCAAAAGTACTAAATTCAGACTGAGCATAATGGGCAAAGATTCAACTTGATCCATGCACTTGCCTGGGTAGACAGGGGTAGGGGTCTCTTGTGCTCTCATCTAACTCGGGTTTGTGAAGCCCAAAAACATAACTTCCATTTTGGTTTGCAAGTCCTATGTACTGTTTGACAAGTTTTTACAAATTTTGGTATTTATTTAGTTTTATGGCTTAAAACCTCTCTGAGTTCAAGAAAGACTTCCAGTCATTTATTTAAGCATTAATTGTAGCCTTTTGCACATGGGTTTAATATTTCCTCCCATTCTAGCAGCAATCATCACAAAAGTACTACACATGACATGCATACAGGTTAAACCATGTAGTTTTTGTTGCCTTTTGGCTTCAAGTATATGTATTTTAAGGATATAAAATTCTAGGAGACAGTTATTCAACTTAAAAAAAACCCCAACTTTCTTAAACAGTTTTCTTTTTTTTTTTTTAATTAGGCTTTGTTTGTATTTTGTATTACACTATACTATACACTGGCTTTTGTATCCATAAATATTTGCATTTTTTTTTTCTCTCTGTCCCTACCCTACACCCTGCTTCTAATAACTCTTCATTTATTTATACAGCAATTTTGTTGACCTGATTTTTGTGTGTTTGTTTGTTTTTAGTGCTTTTTTTTTAAATACTCAAAAGTTGAGTCCAGCATCCTCAGGAAAATGAAGCTGATCCTCAAACGGATATGCCATGGAGCTATATCCAAAAGAGAAGGAAAAGCCACTATCCAGAAATTCTCTCACTGAGAAGAGACAAAGCTAATAGAGGAGCAGCAAAAGCTATTGCTAGATTTCTACTTTTCCAGTGATAGCTAAACTCTTAGAGGTGGTGGAGGCAGTTGTCCATGGGAGGACTGTCAGGGTTTTGGTTAAACCGGGCAGAAACACCTATTTAGTGCAGTGGTTTTGCTTTGCCAATTTGAAATTTCCTGGCCAAACCACCAATTATGCTATTAGGACTGAGAAGACTTCAAAAAAAATTAATGATTTAGGATTATCATTTTACAGACTCATAATTGTCCCAACATCACCTTGGCAGATAAGCAAGAAAATGGTAAAATGGGCTCTATCTGAAAGCATAAAGGATTTGATGGAGTTTTTTAGTACTGTCAGAAAAGAATCAGTTTCCTTTATACAGCTTGTTTTGGAGACTTAAGTTTTTATGTGTCTAGGGAAAACACTTTATAGTGGAAGCAGTTATTCTCTTAGATACAGTGGTGGTAACAAATTATGCTGAGACTCTTCTGCCTCAAAATACACCTTTCCCTGTTTAAGTTTTAATAGATTCAGAACAGGCATCCTAGGAATTGTAAAGGTTAAAAGTGACTTATGATTTTCTGCTTCATGTTTTCATTCTATAACACATATCGCCTCTAAAATACTATGCTAGAAACACCTTGAATTCTTGATTAAGTCATCTTTACTAGCAAGTCATTTCACAAATTAATCATTTAGGATTAAGTAGTAAAAGGGAGCAAAACAAAACCAGAAAAGATCTGATTTTATGCTCTGGGTTTTGGGTTTTTTTTAATCTTTATCCAAAACACTTAGTGTTCTGACATACAAAACAATAGTAATACTAAAATCACAATTTATTAGGTAAACACAATTTGAGCAGGGTGGACTGGTTACCACCTCTGATTTAGGCATGGACTTCTGCAAACATCAGATTATAACACAGGAATAATCTCTGGGTCAAGTAAATTTAATCACATGATCCTGTATTATTTCTAGTAGAAGAGCTAGCAGAAGGGCAAAACCTTTATGCTTTTCTTGCAAAAAAACCCTAACACAAACAACAAAAACCCCAAACAAAAAACCAGGCAAAACTACAACCAAATTAGAAAAAACAAAACAGCAACCAATCAAATAAAAGAGCCCTGCCTTCTCCTGCTGACACAATTTTTGAATTAATCAATCAAAGAGCTAAGGCTAACTTTGATATTCTGCATAGTATAAGGTGGAAGGCTAAAAAAGCAAAACAGTAGAGAAATTATAGCTGTACACTGCACGCTGTTCCAAATCCTTCAAATGACCATGAAGCTAAAAACAACAACAACAACAACAAGAACACAAAAAAACCCTACCACGAACACACACATGGCACCACTACATAAACCTCAACTGCGAGTGCTCACACTCCAACACGGGATAAAGGGATAAACTGAGAACAGGCTCTGTGCCTTTGCATGACCTCAGAAACTTTACTTCTAGCCTGGTAGTTGCCTGGCTCTATGTAAATGCAAATAAAATAGCAAATTCAGTTCAATAGTAAGACCTGAATGTCTTACAGTAATACATGCTCTTTTTAGATTTTTACCTTACTCTTCCAAGATAGAAATCCTGTCTTGAAAGTCAATTCATGAAAAATCGTTTCAAGTACTTTTGGGTTTCTGGTTAATATGATCAAGTATTTTCAAACTTCAGAATTATGTTGCTGATGTCAAATAATGTGGAGTTAAGTTAATGTGTAGGTACTATACAAAGCCAAATGCTTTAATTTGCAGTTCCTGAATCAAAATGGAAGTAGGTTATCTGCTTCCCTCACACAATTGAGGAAAACAGTGACTTACACCTAGTTAGGAATTAGCTTGGCTTCAGAAATCTTTTGGTGCAGGAAAGTACATTTGCATCTTGGAATGAAGAGGCATTTTCTAACATGTATGTTTAGATTTTTTTTCTTTTAATGTTAGTGGGATGTACCTACATACCTATAGTGTGAGTGAATTCTGAATTCCCTATCAAATTAATATGAATGTGTTATTATGTACCTTATACAGGCTATACCATCTTTACTTAACATAAACACATTTCTCCAAAGAAATGAAAAAATTACAAATAACTCAGATTTTGGATTTCCAAAGCTTGTTATTAGCTTGCAAGAACACAAATATTCTTTCAATTTTAGAAGTGAATTTTTTACTCACTGTAGTTTGATTTATACTAAATTAAGCATGAGTGAATGCTATAAAAATATTGCTTGTCTTCTGGGATACAAATAATCATGATCGTATTTACAACCGAATGTTTATATATACACTTAAGAAAGCGTAAATTAATAATACTGCATTAGTGGGAAAAAAAGGCCTAATGAATTAAGTTTGACTGTAAATATCCAGCAGAGGAGGCTAGTTCTGAATATAAAACTGATCAGATGAGACTGTTTTGAGATATCCTTATCTATATATCTTTAAATGATAGCAGATGCTTAAAAATGTAAAGCTCTGATAGGGTTAACCTGAAGAAAATGCAATTTCTGAGGTTTTTCAACATTTAGAGAATGCAAACAACTTGTGGGAAATGGGAGATGTTGAGAGGGAACTGTTTTGGTTTAGACGCAAACAAGAAGTTGCTGTGAGAAGAAAAAAATAGAGAAATCATGTTACATTATTTTCTCTGTCATTAATGTAGGTGGGATATGGAAACCAGAAGTGCTGTGATATCATTGGCATTTTCTCCTCACCTCCTGTGTGAAATTCCCAAATCTGCTGTAAGGGCGACCTGAGAAACAGAGCCAAATGGAAAGTGGTTTTCAGGTTACAAGCAGGTAAGATTTTAACCCCTCATCCGTCTCCAACAAAGACACTCTGTTCCCATTCTCTTATTGTGCAGTGTGTCAGCAGTTTTATGACTGTTCTGACATTCTGCTCCTCTGACCAACAGAACACAACAGACCCCTGTCACTGGGGTTAATGTGCACCAGCCTGCCACTGGTCATATGTGCCAAGTCTGCTGAGCTCTTGATTTATAAGCAACTCAAGAAGGGTGTTAGCATAAAGAGACACAACCTAATTAAAAAAAAATCAAGGGAGAATACGAAAGATGGGAAGGAAAACAGTTGCTCACATTAAAGTAGTTCATCTGGAAGTCTGTTTGACTACACCTCCCAAATCCCACAAGATTCTCACAATACCCAATTTTTAACTTGGAAATTGATTCAGAGATGATGAAAGAAAGCAAAATACTTTCTTATGGAATCTTCATTCATTATGTGCTTATAGATGAATATGGGCTAAACAGAAAGTGTCTATGCAGAGTTGTGAGATGTATGTTTCCCCCCCTCTGTTATACAGCATGGTTTCTCCTTAAAAGATGCTGGTAGCAGCACTTTTCTTGGATTGTGAATACACAATCACTTTGTCTAAAGACATCAAGACGTTCTGCCTTGTGTGGATACCTTTAAGACCATCAGAAATAACACAGCTGCTTTACATTATAACCTTTTAAATTAAATTTAAATTTTCTTGAGAAAAGAAAATATTTTCAATAAATCCAATCCAAAAACATGCCATGTCTACCCCTGGCATTACAGATGAAAATCTGTCAAGCAAAAGGACCCTTTCAAGAAGCTATCTTTTTAGTCATCAGGTTATGGCAGCACCAAGATTCTTTAGTAAATAGAAAGGCATGCCCTGAAATCCCCAAATTTGAGTCACCTGATTTTTAAGTCTGTTTGAACAAACCTGGAAAGCTCACTCTTATTTGTGTTAATGGATATTCCAGGTGCACACTCCTGTGAGGCCAAAGGTCTTGCTTCCATTTACTGGTTTTCTCAAGGCTCTGAAGGGGAGTGATGATTAAGAGCTAACTTTTCATTACCTAAATCGTGCACAGGTCAGTATCAGCAAGCTCATGGGCATAGGATATCACTGATTAAGTGAGGGCATTCATATCTGAACTAGTCACAGGAGGCAGATGGAGACCTGATCAGGATACTCAGTTAAATTTAAGATACAGTTCTTATCACAGCAGGCATCCAAAATTTGGTTGTGTTTGTTTGCTTGTTGTTTTTGCTGTTGTTGGAGTCCTTTTGTCATTTTTTAAAGCTATGATTTACTTGATCTGTTTCTTTCCACTGAGGATTACAGATTTAACAATACTTGTCTAAAGGCAGGTGAAAGCAGTTCTACATGAATGTATACAATACAGGGATTCTGATTCACTCAGAAGCCCAACTTACTGTGAATCCAGGAAAATGTGAGTTAACACCACCTCACAGGCCCATTTCCCAGAGCTCTAACCCAGGGACAAACCAAAATGGAACCTGACAAAAGGAAGACTGCTCTGGGAGGAACAAATCTGCTCACTGTCCCCTGGAATTCCTACATGTTACATTTAAACATTAAGTAAAATCCATGAGGCAGTCCTGGGAGCAGGGATGAGATTGAACCCCACCTTTTCTCTCGTCCTCTGGAAATCCCAATGCTCAATGCATTGTAAAATCTGACTCATCCTTTTCCCATGCCCTAGCAAAAGTAATCCAGGTTCTGCTCAACAACAGAAGATGGCAAGTCAGCATTCCCCATTTCCAGTCATTTGCTCCAAGTTGGAATTCCCATGGACTATGTTTAGAGCTCTTGCCATTTTTATTGGTGCTCAAAGCAATAGACATTGAGCCTGTAACTACTTTTTTCTGTTGTATGGTGTTGGATGGCTCTGAGCAATCTTCCATTTACCATCCAGGAGCTCCACAACAACATCCCAACTCACTGCGCAAGTAGTGAAGACTAGGACTCACACTATTTGGCAGTTCCCATCTCTCTGTTGTTTATATTGGGAGATAAGCAGAATAATTTTCAGCAAATGTACTGAGTTTTTAAGCACTGCAATACCTTCTGACCACCAATTTCAGGCTTTAGCTACTATTAGTAAAGAATTGATGAACAAACCTACCTATTAAGGAAGTTTATAGTATTGGGATTATCTTGCTCCTGAACAGTCCAGTGGTAACACAATAAACTGGAAATGTGACTTAGTAAAGGGTCTAAAGCTACTGGGCCTGAAGCTACTGATGTGTGGTCACATCTGTCCAAGGCATATTTTGTTGCTCACAACAGAAACACAGGAATTATATTTCAAAGGACTGACATTCCCCCACCCTGTATATTTACTAAAGAATTAAAAATCTAGGATTGTCTCTTCACTGCAATATGAATTAACTTCTTGTGTTATTTGCTAAGAAAGGAAAAATATGAAGAATGCTAAAATGTGGAAGGATATACTAGCTACAGAAGTTCCTCTGGCATAAAGAAGTTAGAGAAGATAATTTCATAACACTGAAAGGTCATGCAAATATCAGTCTGGAAGAGGTGTGGAGAGACCTAACTTTGTAGAAGATGAGTCTGAAGCAGGTGTGTAATATACTGTCCTTTGTTCACAGCTGGGAAACAGATGATCCTTGAAGTAAGTTTTAAACTGATTATTCATTGCTACAAGTTGATGCTGACAGGTATGATGTGGAGAAGTACAGCTAGCAAAGTTGTGAAATAAGAAAGGTGAGAAACAAGATTATGTCACAAGGTGTCCAACATAAAGATAGCCCCCCACCTTTGAAACCTCGTTGAATCAAGGACACAATTAATACTTTAGAACCCTAAAAAGATAACAGACAGAAGTCCCAGGCACCAAGGTACGTTATCAGCGTAGGGAACTGGAGAGCACAACATATGAGAAAATGAAGAAGGGGGTACGGCTTTTGTTTGAACTGAGCCCAAACAACATTCTTCTAAACCCTCTCTGAGGAGCTGTTTGCATGGTATTTTGGTTAACTTTGGAAGCTGATCATATCTGCCTGGGACCTACGTGTCTTGCACTAACTACTATTGACATTTTTAGACAGCTATTTTTGCCATGACTCTTACCTGAATGCATAATACCAGTAATATTACAAGAGGAATCTCATGAAGGCACAAAGAGCATTTTGGTCAGTCAGGTTGAATTAAGCTCTTGGAAAAGACTGGTTTATAGTATGATGCTATACTTCAAATAGCTTTAAGCCAAGAGACCCAAATATCTTTCAAAGGTGTCTGGGCTTTATATAGACTCTCTAGGTAAAAGGGAAACAGTATTAGGAGAAAAATGCATTTGTGTTGGCACCTTAGAAATTGAGGTATATTTAGGGGGGAAAAAAAAAAGGTGTGCATTAAGTCCTGGAATTCCACATACTGGTATTTCAGAAGGAGCAGGAGGGGAAAACACAATAAAGAACAAAGATTGAGCCACCCCACAGAAATTACTCTTCCAGGCATTTCTGCAGAAGATAGAAGATGCGGGAGGTAAATTAGTTGCTATGTAGCTTTGAGAGGATGCTAAATCTTAAACATTTCTTACTCCTTTTATTGGCAACACAATGGCTCAAAAAGGAAGGAGGAAGTAAGTGTGAAAACCACTGAACTGCAGAAGACCAGCACTTCACTCTTCCCACCTTATGATTTGATAGGAGTAAAACCAGACACTTTCATCAGATGCAGCTTAAAAGTTGCAAAACCACAACCAGAGTTAAAGAGTTGCCTCAGTTGAATGGGAGAGAGGGGAGCAAGTGTGAAGCAAGTTTCCATTCAGATTTCATGTTCTTGCTGACTTCACTGAGCTGGAACTGACTCTGAGCGGCAACATCACAACAATCAGTTTGCTCATGCCCTGCGTGCATAGGCTGCAGCCACAAGAAATTATCACCGTCATGGTGCAGGATGGTAAGAAGAGCATTAAAATACCTTTAGTAAGCACTTCAGTTTATCATTTGCTCAGTACTGTTGTCCATGGATAAGCCCACTGAACCTTGGTCTAAATGATGTCAAAGAATAAAAGTTGCATCAGAATTAAAGAATCCAGTGATTCTCTAAGATTGATAATTATTGTAATAATTCAACAACTGGCACTACGTCTATTGGCAAAAACTGCCCAAAATGCCAACTTTATGTCCTAGTGATCAGGTCTCAGAAATGAAAATGGAGGATGGCCGAAACCCACACTTTCTAAGAGGGTTTATGTCTTGATATTTGTCTTCAAGATCTAGGAGTTGTACCAGGACACCAAAGAAGTCAGTGGTCATGCTGCAGTGTCATAGGCCACCAGGTCTCTGCTCCAGCCAAGAATCCATAAAAGCAGATCTTGTCTGACAGAGCAGAGATGATAAAAGCTGGCTACTCTCTTGGATATATATTTGTTACTGGCAGAAGTTTGTAAGATATATTTTACCTAAGACAGAAGCAAAATTTACCTTCCTTTAGAAAAGGATCACAAATAAGAGACCATTACAGAGATCTACTGAAATTGCATATCAGTTTCCATAAAACTAATTAACTTAATAAGCAAACTCTTTGAAACAAAATCTAAATGCATTTTTTAAGATTTAAACATTCACAAGAAGTTTAGAGACTGTTTTGAACTGCCTGTTCAAATTTGTCAAATTTATTCTTTGAAAATACTGAATACATTGAAATGTAAAATAGATGCAAAGACCTCTAAAATTATCAGCTTTTATCACTCCAAAATACCAGGCACATCAATCCCTTAAAAATGTGTTAAATTTAATGTCAAATTTGTTCCTGAACCTGTTGAGTTTCCAATATATGCTCTGATCATGGGCTTGACTATGTCCTCCCACCCATCTTAGAACATTAATCACTTCTGTTTTCTTACACCTAATATGGATGTTAGCAGAAAGCCTTCTAATCCTTTTGCACTTAGAACCGAGGTGATCTGTAGGTTGCAACAAAAGAAAACAACACACATTAACATGTATTTATTTACAAAGACATGTAAAATGCATGCTCCACTTAGCAACAGGAAAGAAAAAATCCACCGATCTCAGGTGAATCCTCTTACAATCTGAAGGACTATGTTAGGTTTTCCCTTCTTTTCCACCCCACCTTCATACACAATCCAAACTCCTACAGACCTCATCAGGAGATTTGCATATGCAAGCACGCAAGGGGAGCAAGGGGGACCTTGGGGCTTGATAACCAGCCGTGGATGGAACCTTTAACTCCACAACAAGCAAACAATGGACTAGTTGCACAATAAGTGTATGCCAAAGCCTTCCATATTGGCTGCAAAAAATAATTTAAAAACCTTTCATCTGCAGCCACTGTAAAATCATTTTGGGGGTGGGACCTAAAATCTCATCGCTGAGGAAAACTGGACTCTAGCTACAGGATTGAAAAAAAAAATTAAGGATTTGCTTCATTACACAAACCAGCGAAAGGGTGAGGTCATGCCTCTGCCGGGCCATAGTTCATGCGACACTACAATTTTCTAGAGATACAATTTCATCATCATTCCAACTAATTTGCGGTTACTTTTGATACCGAGAAAAGGAAAAGATACAATAGATCAACCCGTGCCCCACCTTTCTCCCCCCGGCCCCCTCCCCCTTTAGAGCCAGGGACACGAATTGTTTCGGAGCCCCACAGCGCCACCAGCACAGAGCAATGCAAAACAANAAAAAAAAAAGAACAAACAACCCAACACCAAGACATCTAAGTGAAGTGTGGGGAAATAAGAACCTTTATATAACTAATGCTTTAAGCTAATTATCACAAGAGCTGGAATTTGTAAATAAAAAGGCCACTGTTTAGTAAGAGATATAACTTAATATAAACCCTCTTATGTCCATCTCCACCTTCACCATACCAAGGGCAGTTTTCCCCCTTACTTTAGACCAAAGTAATCCATCAAGAGCCATCACAAATGGCATTGTAAACTCTTTTAGCTACCATCAGACCATACAGCAGCAACATAATATGCTTCTTTATACACGAGAGCTGTATTATATTTTTATAGACAGTCACATATTTGGTCCTGGATCCGTTTATTACTCGGTAAAGAATTCCCCCCTGCCCCCCCGCCCCAACAAAAAGCCAGAACCAAAAAAACCCCAAGTCCATCTGGAAAATATTTGAGTTCTTATACTCCTAAATTGAAGTTAAATTGGTTTTAATCTTCGCGTGTATAAAATTTTAAAGAGGATACAAAACTGACTTCAGTAATTGTCGCTATTAAGGAGACACCGTTGGGTGGGATTCACACGAGATCAAAGCTATGAAAAATACAAGGCTACGTTTTGCTCATCAAGACAACGAAAATCCTCCACAGCACTAATACACACCAAAAACCCGCAGAAACGAATATTTTTGGTTAAAGCCACAAACTTACCTTTGAAGAAGGCAGCCCTTGCAAAAGGGCTGTAACAATATGGACTGCATACTCGCTCTCCTACAACCAGCCACCTCCATGCTGCAAAGGGCTTCCCGAACATCCTTAAAATATTTCGCAAATGCAGAAAGTGAGACTTTTCTTTTCTTTCCTTTCCTTTTTTTTTTTCTTTCCCCTCCTCTTTCTCTCTCTCTTCTTTCCTCCCCCTCCCCGTCACCCCGCCAGGATCGCCGGGCGAGGAAGGAGGCGGCTTCCCGAGGGTCGGCGGGCGATGCCGGCGGGCGGCCGCAGCCGGGGCGGGGGACCCGGTACCGCCGGGGTCACAACTTTGCCGGGGCCGGCGTTGGCTCTCGATGGGCTCCACGGGCAGCGGCGCCCCCGCCCGCCTCCCC
>VWZS01000915.1:1219557-1298268 GCA_013397075.1 Rhabdornis inornatus | reverse complement strand
CGCCGGCTCCGGCAGCCTCGCAGCATCCGAAAGAGCCAGTCATGCCTGAAACAAAATCCTTGATTCCTGGAAAGTAGGGAGGCTTGAATCCCAGCAAATACTCCATTTACTTAGAATTATAAATACCTACCTTATGAAAGGGCTAAATTAACATTAAATTCAACAGATACATTCGTTACGGCAGGAATAGTTTTTCCATAAATACTGTTTTAAAAACCCCTCCTTATACTGACTGACAGAATTCTACCATGCTGCCCACAAACAAAATGGCTGTGGCACCGAGTTTTTTGGTTCCTCCCACTGTGCCTCCCCCTGGCCTCCAGGAAGTGGTAGAAATCCAAAATAAAATCCGCACGAAAAGTACAATACATCAGCCAAACTCCGCACGGCACCGCCAGACAGCATCGGGAGGGAAGCACATTCACCAACATTGTAGTTTCTCGAGGATTTTTATTGTTTTTAAAAGGGCATCAATCACTGGGAATTTACATCACTGTGTAATTTGAACTTCCTGCTTTACATATTTATAAGGTCTTTCACCTATCTTGGCAGGCTTTCAAATTAAGTGGGTTGGGAAATTTGATGCTGTGGCTCTAGTTTGTGAGCTGAGTCAGGTAGTGCCTGCTGGAGCTGGGCTCTGAAAAGACGGGCAAATTCTGACACCTTCCCCGTTCAGTGCAAGATAAAATAATCCCCCTAACATATCACAGCCTCGTAAGTGAGCATGTAGGCACCGAGAGGCCCCTGGAATGAGGATTCTTAGCGGAAACTGAAATTTAGGCCTCTTGCACATAAATACACGCTTCGTAATATTTATAATTTTGCATTTGTGGTTAACAGCAGTCTGCCTGGATCATGACCTCCGTGGAAATCATCTTGGATTTTTTCTTATTATGGCCCCGTTTACTATTGCAGCCCTTTAGCTTTTGTGACATTCACCTTAAAACGAAAATAAAGAGGAAAATATAGAACATTTCTATTAGGGATTATGATAAAAATGTCACTACGTGATCCTCTATCCGAGCCACCAATCTTGCCAGGCAGTAGCACAGCTCCTCTTGCACGCTGCCTCGTGGGCTCCGTAGGGGTTGATTCATTTCCCGTGAGAATCCTTTTCCTGCCTTTAGGAGGAGTTACAATGGAGACAGGCTGTCAGACCTGCCGAGCCTGATCCAGCCCTATATTAAAAGACTTGAATTAATATTCTCACCTACTGCTATTCTAAACCTTTGTCAGAGGCATTGAAAAAACAGTGGAATCGGTGATGTTTTCCTGAACCACCTCATATTTCTAAGTCTCAGATTAAAAAAAAAATAAATAAAAATCTGCAAATAACTTGGAGCAAATTTTCCATTGCTATAATTTGCTTGTATTATTGTGTTATCTAGCAGCCTTAATCCTGAACTGTGATTATAATGTTATATTGTATAGGAATATAGGGCAAAAAGATAATTCCTCCCCTGAAGAACTCATAAGTATAAGACAAAAGACAGCAGATGGCTATGGGCAGATGAGGGAAACAATGAGACTGTATTGATCAGCAGGGAAGGCACAGTTTGCAACACACCATCAGTGGAACTCTTGTTTCTGTGTATACTTCATGGTGAAGAAGACATAAGGTGGGATTTGCTGAAGAAAATTAATCAGGCTTTGTGGCTGTTGGAAGAAAACTCCAGCAAGAAGGACAGCATGGAAGAAAACATGAAGATGTTTGAAAAAGCAGCAGGTGAACTACAGAAACCTAATCAAATTGGCATTAATCTTTGTGTAATGACAGAAAATAGATAAGGGGGAAGTAGGCTATTGAAAGCATTGAAAATACAGACACAAAGCTTAGGTTTGAGACAGAAGAGGCAAAGAAAGGATCCAAAAGACATGATAGAAAAATCATAAACCAGGCCTGCTAGAAGTAAACAAGCCCTAGGGAAAAAAATAGACAGTAGTTTGCTTTGTATGGGCCTGAAGAGATGTAGCACAATTTTTTAGGAAAAGAAATGTTGTTGTTAACTATGAGTTTGAGGACTCTGTGTTGATTGTCTGCACCTTCCTCCTAGTTTGTATTTAGTGAATTCTTAAGTCTTACTCCCAATGGTAGGTAGTATTTAGTATATGAACACCTGATGATTACTAAGGGGTCCCCTCAAAGTTGTTAATACGAGTGGATAAGCACATAGGAAGGTTGGGACCAAGCTGATCTTGCACAAGGGAAGGTCGCTTCTTCCATCACTTGTTTTTGGAGAAACCTTCATCCACCAGCAGTGCCCCATAGGGTACTGTATGCCTTACACAGCACAGCTCTGACAGAGCCCTCGGATGCATGGTTGAGGGGCAGAAAGGACTGGTTTAGGGCATACCTACATCCAGGAGAGCAAATCATGCTTTGGAGGAGGAGTATAGCCTGTAGGCTCAGAGCCCTCTCAGGACATCCTTTACTATGTTGTGGTAGGTTTTATAACACTTTTTTCTTTATTTTCCACATTTGCAGTAGTAGCAGGCACGTATTTTCAAATTCTTTGTACTTCTTTTGCACAAAACACCTTAGGTAACTTTGGATTTACTATGAGGCTCTGGAGTATATTGGCTACTTGTGCTATAACTTGGGGTTAAACACTGCACAGTAAATAACCTCAAATAAGAAAAGCCTTGGTGAATGTCTGTGGAATTATTGTGGTGTGGCAAACGTGAAAGAATTTGGCTGGATTCTTTTGTTGCAGGCTGAACTAGACTGCAACTGACCCAAATTTCCTTCAGATTTGAAGCTTACTAGTTTTGTAGATAAGCTGATGTATGGTAACTGTTTAAGCCAGAGTCATTTTCTCTCATGTTGGATCTCATCATCAGTTGTAAATGAAAACAGTGTATATCAAGTGCTAAATGTTAAGAATTGAGATAGGGATTGAAATACACATTGTGGCTGGTTTTTAAAAATCTGAATAAGCATTCCAAGAAAAGTTGAACCATATGTTCTCAGGCTTTGAGAATAACCCCTACTTGACTTGATGTCAAATTTCCCCCAAATTCTTACAGTTCAGAGTAACTGAAAATAGAACCATAACCCATTCTGCACTTTTTTTTCCTTTAAGCTTTGTCCAATGCTCTGTGTGAATGTTTGCCTTGAGATTTTTCTTAAAAACGGGGAAATAGAGTATCTGTACCGGAGCAAAGAAAAAAACTAGCTACATTTTAGGATTTAGACTAACACAAAAAAAAAGTGGCTAAACCTCATAGCACTCAAATAACATCTCCTTACTGAAATTAGGGAAACTACTGTTTACATGCTGCTTGCAGTATAATTGCTTTTATTTTTCTTTATCTTTCATTTGCATTAATCTTTATCTTGCCCATAAAGATTTAACTTTATTGCCATATTTTCCAAGTAGCTCTCTATCTCTACACTTGTAATAAACAAATTACACTGATCTCCTTTTGACAATATTTTCTTGATGTCTTTAGGAAGTGAATTACCAGTCCTGTTAAGTCAGTAGATCACTAGATAGATAGCAAGAGCTGGAGGATATCAAAGTGTTTTCGCAACTCATATATAAATGGTCATTTGTTTTCTTTCATAAAAGTGGCATTGAATGTTTTTTGGTTGAAAGATCACCAAATGCATAAATAGTTTGCATTTTTATTCAGTGTGCAATGTTCAGATAGCTGCATAACTGCTCTTGAAGAATCAAAAAAGCTGCATTGCTGTCATTTGGAAAATTCATAAATTATAGCATAAGAACCGATTATTGATGCCTGACTATAAGGGAGGACACAGGCTCCCCTAGCTTATTTCTTGTTTGACCCAGGTCAGATATTTTTAAAAAGCATGCAGTCTTGACTAAAAATGAATAGTGGTAAAAAAATCCACAAAATCTTCACTAAATTGCTACAGTGATTACTTGACTCACTTGAAATTTAACTTTAAATCATAGACTTAGTTACACGTTAAACCTCCTCTTTACATTTCTCTGTACAAGTCCAGGGTTTTTTTGAGTATATAAGACTCACAAAATATTACTCTTTGTTAGGGATATGTGATGTTAGTACTTTTCTAGTTTACCAGTAATCTTCATGCTTAATATTCCATGCACGTCAGAGATAAGCACAATATGCCAACAGCAATTACACTACTTGCCAACACTAAAGTAACTCCTTGTATTTTTTACACATATTCCAACATTTTATTTGCTTTCTTGCAGCATTACCATTACATATACCCCTGGTTCAGCAAACCATCCCATTAATATCTGTATACTTTGCAGTAATCTCTTTTCAGTCATACCATCTCCCTGCTTCTCTCAATAGGACTTAACATTGCTCTCAGGATTTAACTTTTTCCCTGCACAGATACCTGGACTGCTCTACTTGGGCCCACTTTAAGCCTATCCGAATTGCCTTTTACCCATAACCCATTCATTGCAAGTTTCCTCTCATGCAAACTCTGCAGCACTGTGAGCATCAGTAAGGATTCCTTTTCATGTTACTCTTACTTTAAGCAGTGTTTTCCTTTGCTTCAGACGCTGAAGTTGTACTGCTGACTTTGTTTCCTTGTGCTGGGACCCCATCTTCAAATGCTTTGTGATTGGACCAAGACAATTTAAAGCCCAGTGTTGTCACAGGTTGGTGTGTCATCCACTCTTCTCACATCACAAGTCCCGCCAGTGGCAGTTCTCATGGTTTTAGGATGATGTTTGGTGGCAAAAGATGTGGAAAAAGAATGAAGTCAATTTAAGTGGAAAAGCAATTTGTTACAAGAAGGTGTGTAGGTCTTCTGAAAATAAAAACCAGAAATAAACCTCTAGAACATCTGTTGCTGTTGGCTGCCAAGGTACGCCACACATCTTGGAGGATAACTTTTCTCCCCTGCCTGTTTTTTTCTGTTGCATCTTTGTTGATGGCCTGTAAGTACCTAATCAGATCTCCTGCACTGGTCAGGTAATAATCTACATCTTTTTATGAATTAACAATCTTTGGTTTTGGAATGTATCTTCTGTTGAATTGATATAGGACTCAAAATCTGCTGTCCTTTCAGAATTAAATCTATGTCCATATGACAAGTCCAATGTGGTTATATACTTATTTAAAAAAATCTAGCCACACCATGTTGACACAGATGCATTTTGAAAAATTCTTCTCTTTTATTTGTCTAATTGGTTGAAGCTGGTGTGGAAATTCTAGGTGTGATTTCAGAATAAAGTCAGAAGAAAATCTAGAAAAAAAGAAAATCCACTGTGAAACCTTTCCTTTAACTTAGCCAGCTACTTGATTGGTATTGTTCTGTGTACTGTCCCTGTTATGTGCTGATATTTGAAACAGAGTCACATAAGCTTTGGTCCAGATCTTGGAATTTTATGTGGAAATGTATTCAGTGCTTTTTAATCCAAGCACAGGATCCTCATCCATGTGTTAAAATTGATCCTGAATAAATACTCAGTGCTATGTTTGTAAGCACAAGTAACTGTTAAAACATCTTTTCCACTTGCTTTCAGTCCTCTTCTATGCCTGCAGTGGCTCTTGTGAGAGCGTCATTCCCAGACTGCAGGACAGACCTGTTGCTGCTGTTGGATTGCTTAAGGTGTGCTGTGCCAGAGCAAGGGAATGTGCAATTGGTGCTTCTACTTTACTGGTATAGTCTGCTGTTTTTTCAAACTTTCACCTTCTGATAATTATGGGAGTCTCATGGATTTTGTTAGGTGAGCTACTACTGGAGACCATTTTCCCATATGATTTATTATACCTAGGAAATTTCAGCTGAAATGCCACAGATTCAGATAAGGTGAATAATGGCTGTAGTCCATCTGTGTTCCGCTGGCTTGCCTGTTGACTGGTTTATGTGTTCAGCAGATTTTATCTGTCCTTTTCTGAATTCACATTTGTCATTTAGAATAAAGGACCACTGTTGAAAACATCTCAGAGCTGTTCAGAATCACCCTTGGTGTTCACTTTTACTGCTGCTGCAAACAAATGCACCATCTGTGTGGCAAAGGCAGTGCTGTCACAATTCAGTTTTCTTTTCTGAAATGTTCTGATGCTGGTGACATAGTGAATGGAAGCCAGTTTAGTCAGCAAAAGCTTGATGAGCATAGGAAGAAGGATATCAAGGGGAATTTAAGAAAAGTCTTACAAATTTGCATACAAATTTGGGGACATATAGGTCTGAGATGTCTGAACCAAAGTCCTCTACAATTCCAGATTCAGCAAGACTATGAACTGCAGTCATAAAACCTCTAATTTCTCCTCCTAGTTTCTAAATAAGTTTAGCCTTCTTATAAATAATTTATAAATATTTATAAATAATTTTTCAGTTTGCGCACCTTTTACTGAGGAGCTAAAATCAGGCAACATAAAATCTGGTCAGCAAGCTCAAGGCATTAATTGGTCATCTCATCTGAAATTCCAGAATGCAAATGGTAAGGCATTAATCATTTTAAGATATTAGAATACGGTGGCTGTTTTTTCATGCAATTATTAATTGCTGTTGGAAAGCAAAGTGGTTCAAATACATTCTCTGGTATTATTACAGCATCCATCATATTCTCAAATATGAAACTGCCAATTTGACAGGTCTGCTCTTCTGCATTATTATTATCAGCTGTAATATTTCAAACCACTCAGGGACAAATACTAGACTTGTGACCTATTTTTTACCTAATTTTTAAAAAATTCTTTCTTGTATCCTAATTTTGCTGATCAAATATAATTTGCTTTTTAAGATTCTTGTTGGCCTTCTAGATATTCTGACTTACAGTATATATTTGTTGGCAGTTTCCCTATTTTTAGGTTTAAACAATGTGTTTACGATTAGTCTTTTTATTAATATTAGAAAAAGCTCTGAAGACTAAGCTGACCAAACTTAATTTGCTTGTTGGTTAGAAATGCAATCAAGCAAGAGAAAGTACGCATTAGTGGAGGTACCATGCTGCCTTTTCATCTTATCTATCTCATCTTACACTGGCCATGATTTTGCCCTCCCTACATGTGCTACAGAGGTAACAATAGCCTTCATTCCCACGCTGTTCATGTTCAGTAAGGAATCTGCTCCTTGCCCTGCTCTTTCCACTCACAGGGACCAAAGGTAGCAGGATCTCTTAGCGAGGGACTAGAAGAGCCTTTCTCTTCTGTCTATAAAAATCCTCTGTAATTTCCACAAAGAAGAAATATGAGACCAAAAGGAAATCTACAAGCTAGATCTAGTACATGTACTGCCAGCTAGATCACAACACCTTATTTACACAGTAAATTTCCCTGAAACATTGCCAGAGCCCTTTTGGTCTGAGTGAAGATGGGGAATACACACATCCAAGGCTCAGGCTGCCACGCAAAAGATCCTAATGCTAATGTTTCCCAGTGGTTTGTAAATGGTACATCTGCAAGTGGTGAGCTACACTTGCAACAGAGATCATTAAACCTTATAGAAATGTGCCTCACAGTATGGTATAAGATTAAAAAAAGCACCTTTTGTTTTGCCTTAACCACAGAGGCCAACTTAAAAAAGGTGTGCTATAAGTCCACAAATAGGGGAAATGAGAATTTAACAGTTTATAAATACTTCCTTTATTCTCATAGGTGCTTATTTCATCTCAGGTTTCTCTTAATTTTTAAAACTAGCATGGGATTTCTTTTGTGGCAACAGAACTTTAGCTTTTACCTTTTAAATAGCCATTAACATTCCTCCTGATTTTGTTTCCCTAGAATTATTTAGCTTATATTTGGTTTATTTCTGAGAGTCAATGCATATTTTCAGAAAACAGAGTATAATTAGTTGTGATGGAAGAATATTGAAACCTGGAAGAGTAGTTCAGTTTGAACATTTCTGCATTAGTCTCAGTCATTAATAAAGTTACTGGCAGCTGTATTTTGTTCTTGGTGATTGGATTTTTTTCAGGGAAGCAAATTACAAGATGCTGACTATCAGCAAAGGGGGCCAATTCTGGTACACATTCATTAGGAACTGAAGCTTCTTGTATTAAAAACATTCCTATTTTTGTCATTTGCAGTGTGTAGGTCCTCACTGGAAATGAACCGTTGATAGATGAGACCTGAGCTACTCTGAAATACAGACCATGAGAAAGTCATGCACCTGACCACTTTTACTTTGGCCATGCAGAACCTGTAGGAGTGTACCTGCAGTGTCTCTTCAGTGTCTGAGGGCTCAGCAAGCCCCACCAACAAGGAAATGTCCAGTTACTCAGATTCTCCCCAAGCCAACATCAAGCAGTATCTGCTTCACTGCTCATTGTACATCTGGGCTATGACACACACAAATTTTTATTTCTGTTCCCTGACAGATCTGTCTAACCTGACCTGATATGAGTCAGCAGTGCATCACTGCAGCAAGAAAAGGAAATGGAATCCTGGTCTGCATCTACAGGGATGGTATTGGCAGAGATAGAAGAGATGTGATGATCCCATTCTACACAGTGCTTGTTGGGCCCCACCTGGAGTACAGTGTCCAGTTCTGGTCACCTCAGTTCAAGTCACACATGGACAGACTGGAGAAGGTTCAAAGGAGGGCCACAGAGGTGATCAGACAGCTGGAGAGACTGTCCTGTGAGGAAAGAGGAGTGTGATTTTTTCTCCCTGGAGAAGAGAAAGCTGAGGGGCACCTCATCACAGTGCTCCAGTATTTAAAGAATGGCTACAAGGAGGGTGGATGTTCTCAATTCATAAGAAGCCATATGGAGAAGATGAGAGGCTAGAGGAAGAAGTTGCATCAGGAGAGGTTTCATCATGATAGAAGAAAGAAATTTTAAACAGTGAGAACAAACATTCACTAGAACAACCTCTCCATGGGTGTGGTAGGGTCCCCATCAAGATGTGATGGGACAGGGTGCTGGATAATCTGACCTAGGCTCCCTTTCCCATGAAAGGCTGGACCAGATGA
The DNA here is from genome assembly GCA_013397075.1 of Rhabdornis inornatus. Taxonomy (NCBI): domain Eukaryota; kingdom Metazoa; phylum Chordata; class Aves; order Passeriformes; family Rhabdornithidae; genus Rhabdornis; species Rhabdornis inornatus. Next base: position 1,289,393 of record VWZS01000915.1, on the reverse strand, counting down.
TCTTTTGACAACCCTTCTGACCTGGGTTAATCTGTGATTCTATGGCATGCTCCACTGCTGTATTTTGTACTAGGGACTCCTTTCCTTCCTGGCTCTGTGTCTTGCATAAACCACACTTATCTTGCTCTTCAAGCTGGTGCATCCACTGGTTTTTAATCCTGGATTACTTTTACTGGGATCCTGTTCCTGATTCTACCCTAGCAAAGTTTCTTTATGTTTGCCTGCTTCAGTATGCTCAGTGCACATGCAGAGCACTGATTACATCTTTCCAGTCCTCACTTGGCCAAGTTTCGTATTTATTTATCTCAGAAATCTTCCAGACCTTTTCCCATACCAGAGATAGCTGGGCTCTGTGGTACTTTTCCCTCCAGATGAAAAAGATGTCCCTTATCTCTCCAACAGTGCCTCACATCCTTCTGTTGCCAGCCAAACTCTCTTTGTGTTCTTAGTCCCTCTCAGGACTACTACATGCCCTGCATGCTCTTGTATGAAGCTTTGCTATTCTTTTCATCTTTTGCGTGACTCTTTATTTTACTTTTCCTGTCATGACCTTCACTGGTCATTTTCTTCCTGCTCTATAGGCACTGCATTTCCTCTATGGTCTCTCCACAAGATTTTTCTGTTTCTTACCATTTGCAACACTCTGTCTGTACTTTTTTGTGTTTCTCTTCTGTTGAAAAAATAAAGCTTACAGTCTACTAGAATTTTAAAACTCTATTTGGCAGATCAGCAGACCTAAGTGAGGGATAATGTTATGTTCAGAGCTTCAAGTTACAGAGAGAGAAATAAATACTAGTGTCCTATTTCAGCTGAACTCTGAAGGATTCTCATTTGTTCTTGAGTACCAAGATTACCACTCATGAGTGGTAACTAATGTTCCCTAAACTGACAACGTATTTTTGGGCCAACTACTTGGTCCCAACTCCTTCTTCATATAATGCAAGAGTAGAAGGGAGAATTGCAAATGTGACTGCTGTCTAAGTAATCCTTGAAATTAATACATACAAAACACAACCATATCTTTCCAGTCCCTGAATGTGTTGGACCATGCCCCTGGGTATTGCACTCTGGTGATCCCTAGATGGCAACAGGGTATAATAGCAACCTCCAGGGAGCAGCTCAAGCAGCCCTGAAGCTGCTTTAAACCACTCCTTTGGCTGACTTGGGCTTTAGTAGTCATATCCTCCCTTCAGCTTGAGTCTTGCTCAGAGGGCAGCTTAGAAAGAAATGAATTCTAGTGTCTTTCATTCAAAACTTCTATTCTTTTATAGGCTGTAGGTTTCCCCTTGTCCTGTTGTTTAAAAGGCCAAGTCTTATAGCTCCTTTCAGTGCCATTTTTTCATAGCTGAGTGGAAACTTGAAGGAAAATTAATTTATCTAAGGGACAAAATTTTCCTTGTGACTCCCAGGTTTTATGGCAAGGAAAAACAAATGCTAGTATAAGTTTTATAAAACTTCCTGTGCAACTCAAATCAAAAGGTGAGAAGCAATGTTGGCAATCTAAGGAAGGGCCCAAGATCAGCTTCTAAAATATTGAGACAAAAAATCAGAGTTGAAAAAATGAGATTGAAAAATAGCCATGAAAATTCATACCATGCTGTACTTCTGTTCATTCTGCTCCAGAATCTTTGAACCAGCAGCTGTGGGAAAAATAAGCTAAAATTCATCCCATGTCTCTAGACATGCACAAATGTACAAAACAATCTCAAGCATCTACTTGGAGAATCTTTGCCAAAACATTTCTCAGTAACCTTTGCACCGAATCCAATGATACTTTTCAAACAATAAATATGGCATTACACAGACTTTTGCTTGTTTTGTTTCCTAATGAAATTAAAGTCTTTATTCTGTTCTAAGTGTGGTTTCACATTGCCAGTGACTGGCTCTAGATAGTAGAGTAGTATCTGGTACAAAGTCTTTTTCATATCTATCTGGTAAAAAATGTTGAAAATAATAGCTACTTTACTGTGAATATATCAGGCTGCCTTAACCCAAAAAACCAAAGAAAGCTGTCATTGCTGAGTACATTTTCTAACCTGTGACACAGTATTTTCTGACCCCAATGTATGCTGGTGTAAAGAATAGGTTTCACATGGGAAAACTTCCTTGATAAAACTGTTCAAAATACCTTAATTTTCCAGTCTTTTTTGGCAGCCAAATATATCAAAAGGACCTTGTGGCTCAAGAATAAGAACTCTGGGTTTGGGTTATGTCCCACATTTTGTCACATTTCAGTACTGGCTTGCCATCAATACCAACTACAGCTGCTGAAGAACAATTTGAGGCCTGGGATGTGTAGTGAGAGAAAATTGCTGGAGCATGAGAGCATGGTGTTATTTCATAAGGAGCTGGCAGCCCTTCAGTCCCCAAAAAATTATTTCTGACTTAGCTTGCAATGAAATCATATACCACATCTTTTCATTCTGTGATTGACTGGTGAAATATTCTCTTCTGAGTTAATTTATGTATTCTTTTGACACATCATCATAACTGTCGATTTACTGAAGATGTTAGGACTGCTGCAGCCCATGTCCTGTGCAGGTATTGCCTGCTGCAGTGTGTAAGAACCACATGTATAGATCATGGCTAGCAGCTCTGAAACTTCCTTTCCTTTCCTTGTTTCCAGTGGTTGCATTAATCAATCCCTGCACCAAAATATTGACCACTGAGTTGTAACTGGACTGGAGCTTTCTTAACGCCTCAAATTGTAAAGTGAGCCCTGATGTCCACCCTCCTGTACTTAGCAGCACATAGTAGCATTATTTCAAATGTGAATGACAAAGAAAACTTCTGTATTTAGAGCTGTGCAGTAATGTGGAAGCAGATGAAAGCATCAGGTGCATACCGCAGTTACTTGACTTGAAAACAAAACGTTAAAAGCAGTGAAGTACTTTCTGTGTGTTTGTCACAAGGGGTCTCTGGGCTAATGCCAGAACATCCACATGCAGACTGGTAACTTGTGTATGGTAGAGAGGAGTGCTGTGAGAATCAGCAGTAAGGCTCTAGCATCTACTGCTGGCCAACAAGTTACATGAATTGATGCAAAGAGAGATGCAGCAGTTTTTCTTCAGATATGAAGAAGTAGTGATGATGATGAAGCTGGGCTCAAAAATATCAGGTAGTTTCACCAACACTTACATCTCTTCATTCTTGTAAAGAATTAAAGTGAACTAGGACCTAAGTTCATATTGCTTGGAAGTACTTTGTAAGACTGGAAATACTTTCTTGCAAAGTACTTCACAAGCACTATGAACTCGCCACTGAGCTGAACTCAATTATTTTACACAAGAGAGAGTTGAGCTCCCACATGGTCTTCTTAGCTGCTTTTTATAAAAAAGCTTTAGCACAGACGTTTATTTCAGGTAGACTTAAGACATTTGTCAGAGAGGATAGTTATAAATGTTTCTGTCACTATGAAAAAAAGCAGCTTAGATGGGTTTACTTGGTTTTAGTCTCATTTTCTTTTCTGAGCCCAAAGTCCTTCTCCCCACCGTTAACACATTTTTCTTTTTCCTTACTGGATATCGTTTGATCAATCACCAGTTAACCTACTCACACTTCATTGAATTTCCTCATTTATCAAACAACACACCAAATGGAGTTGAGAGACTACTGAGCCAGCATAAAATCAAATGGACTTCATTACCACAGTATTAATAAGCTTAACATCTTGGAAAGGGAGGAAGAAAAGACTGAACACATGTAAGTTTCATAGCAAGAATTCTCCTGGAGTAAAATATAAAATGGAATGAGAATCTAATGCTTTAAAAAGCATGTGAGTAAGGAGTTCGTTTCTGTAATGAAGTATTACTAGTCAAAGGGTTGGAAATGTTAGAAATATTCTTTTACATGAGCCTTAAAACTGATATTACAAGTGCTAATCCTTTGGTAAATTTCAGGTAAGATTAACTATTATAAAAAACATGAACATTTTAGTTTAATTATTGGGGCTTTTTTGACTTGCGACTTTGCTAATAAACTATTTTGTTCCACTCTTCTAACACTTCAGATTAGTAATGCTTTCTAATGGGTGATTAACACTCTTATCCCATAGCTACATTTGAAGATTTTAGGTAGTAGGTAATACTAGACTTCACATAAGTATAGTATTAGAGCCTAGAAATACATAAATTTCATATTTATGTAATTCATGAAAGATTAATTATGTTTAAACTAAAAGTATTTAATGAATTTTATATAGCATGACAATTGCTTACAATTTCCATGTATCGAGTTAATACATTTTTCGGCTCGAGCTGAACTTTGCACAAGTTCAATGAATAAGTAAGAAAATCGAGGGCCTGCAGATCAAATTGGCACAATCTTACATTAAAATACATAATTTATGCTTATTTTCTCATTGATGTACTGATTTTATTGGATGTAAACTTGGATGTAAAATTGCTAGGAATACTGTTTTCTCTAACGATACAATTTAAAAAGAAGATTCTTTAATAAAATTCAGAAATAAAGCCCAATTTGTCAGCTCCTTTGCAGTCACCCAGACCAGTACCAACATGAAAGATCTCATTAATTTCAGATAAACTTGTCAAGAAGATCAAAGTCAAATCAGTAGTTTAATGCAGTGTACAAGTGTATTGAAGTATCATTACTAGAAGGCTACAGGTAAATGCAAGATTATTCTTTTCTAAGCTTTCTTTTATGTCTGTGCTTGCAGAGGCTGTCTTGAAGTTGACTGATATTTGGACAGCGTCTGACAAATATTTCAAATCATCAATTCATCATTTTACATGTGGTTTGCTAAATGAGCAGTGACATTTGATACTTCTGAATTTCAGAAATGTCGTATTTTAGCCAAACTTCCTTTCCATTCAGAGTAAGGCCACTCTGAGATGTTCCTTAGAGTGAATCGTTGCTTTAAATATGTCTGTGGCCTTTCTTTTTAGTCAATTAACTTTTTTTTTTTTGGCTTGTTTTGTTTTTCGCCTTTACTTCAGCTCATCTGCATTATTGTAGGGCCCAGAATTCCTTTCCTTCTCTACAGATTTTCGCTTAAATTTCCAACAGCACTTTGTAGGAGGTTTCATGGGGAAATTCAGTTTTTACTGTCATGTATTGTAGTCCATCTCTAATATATTTTTGAACCTGCTGGCCAGTTTCTATCATATCTGACAAAGGAAGAAACTGTTTATGTCAGTCTGCTTTTTGTGTTCATAATTCAAATATCTAACCACAATTAGAGTTTTGTGAACTCTTAGTGATATTCATATATGTAAATGCATTCAGCTCCTACTAATTCCATTAAAACAGAGAGACACCATATTAATACCCTCTCTGAAGAAATTCTTACAGAAAATAAATGCACAGAGAAGTTCTACAATGGAGACTTGGCTTCTGTCCTTCTACTTAAAAAAAAAAAAATAAGGTTTTATTACTTACAATGGTTTTACAACACAGTGCCATCAGTTTCGTGGTATATATATTCTTCTAGCTCCATCACCACATTAACAGTTTGTTTGCCCAGTTAGGATCATATCCTGAGCTACCAAAAGGTTTGAATAAAATACTTTCTCATACGCACTTCACCCCATTTGTGGAATTGGTAAAAACAGGGAGAAGTCTGGTTGCATTACTTGAGAAGTAAAATGTGTTTTCTGACAAAGGTAATATAACATGTTCAATTAAATATGATTTTAAATGACATAGCATAATGAATTATAATTTAAACATGTTGGAGAACAAGGCATTTCCTTGAGTCGGTGGTTTTGGCTGGTGGGAAAAGGAGAGTTTTCATGGTACCAGTGAAATGTGTTCTTTGGGGTACAAACAGCTAATACAATCAGGCAGAGGAGAGCACAGGAATCTCAGCCACGGGCAGATCTGGGAATGCTCTCACTTGTTTATCTGGCATGGGTCAGTAAGGTGAGAAAGCGAGAACAGCCAGGGAGGGAAGTGAAATGTCAGACAGATATAGGGGAGTCTATCGTGAACCAAGGCAGCTCCTAAGGACAGCAGACACCTGGGCAGTGACATGGGGAGCAGCCACGTGCACGGTGATCCTTGTGGATACATCCTGAGCTGCCCACAGGTGGTGAGGGAGGGAAGCTGTTTCTGCACCTGGTTCCCAACGCTCAGTATTTACTAGCAGACATACCCTCCATGAAGTTGTGAAGCATATTTAAAAGCCATTTATATTCCATATTTTAGTTTCTATAATAGAAATTATTTCTGGCTGGACTTAAATTTGTAAATAGCTGATTATTTTTCTAATCTGCCATTTCTAATGGTTTTAGAAACAGTGATAGTTTTTAGCTCACATTCTGCCATTACTCCTAATCCTATGGTTTTACTGTATCTGTCAGATAAGGATTCTGTTGTATTTTGGAGAAAACTACAATCAATTTCTTGACTCAAGTGAAGCAATTCAATGCCTCTTGCTATCTTTGTTACCTTTCTCTGCTCCTTCTACATTTTTATTCTTTCTGAGGTAGGATGCCAGAGGTAGATGTAGTAATCAAGGCGTGGGCATACCATCCATGTATACAGCAGGACAATGATGTTTTCTTCTGAATGTTAGTTTTCTTTGCTTATTATCCTCTGCTGATTTTTATTTCAATAATCCAATAGATTTTAACATTATTCACTTAATACTAGGAATTATTTCTCTTTGTAGATCTAACTACACTAACATCAATTTTTGTTTCAGGAGAAGGAAGAGGAATTATGGTAACTTAGAACCTATTTTTATATACATGCAATTGCACTTTATTTTCTCAGTGTGCACTTACAGAAATGATGGTGACTTCTCTCCAGGTATACTGTATATCCATTTTCAACATTACATCTTAAATAGTTTCTTCTAATAACTTTCCCATGATGGAGGTAACACTTAGGAGCTTAGCGTTTCCAGGATCATATAGAGACACCTTGTGAGAGGATTGTGTTTCTCATATTCAGTTTCCCTGGTACTGAGATTTTGGGATGATCAGGTCTAGTATTGTCACATTTTGGAGCAAAGACTTGAATTTGGCAGCAAAACCTCTCTGATATTAATGATGTGAATTTGCTATTTTCAGGACCACTGTCAAATTTTGGCCAAGTCTGGGAAAACAGTTCCTATGTGTTCAGTAAATACTAATAGATTTTTCTTAACTATAAGACACCCAATTTTATTGTTTTGACTTCTTTATGGCAATTGTGTATGGCATATAATTTTTAGAAATATTGCATCTATATGTAGCATTCTCCATTACGTGCTCCCATATATCCATTAGACTCTTACTCTGTTGTGCCTGGTAGGAAGTGAGGTCGTTGGATCCTTGCAGCTGTTTCTCTATCCTTGCCTCCCTGCTGGCTTAGCAAAGATGTGGCTTAGTCTGAGGACTCCAGAGCTCAGCAGAATGCCCAGCATTTCTGTCTGGGTACTGAAGGTTACTATGGTGCTAAAACTGAGACTCTGGGTAATGTCTCAGGCTTTCCTTGTTCTAACACTCTCAAATGGAGAGCTTGCAGATATAGATTGACTGGTGCACAGGTCTGCTGGGCAGCTGCATATTAAAGAAGACAAAAATAATGTGGTTATCAGGAAAAACCAAAAGCGAAGGCAAAGGAAGCAGAAGAAACCCCTCTGGGATCTTAGAATTAATCCATAATTCTTGGAGTCAATGTTTGTATCTGCTATCATCAAGTAGCTTTGAAATAAATGAAAAGGTATGTGACCTCTCCTGATTTCTCTGTGTAGAAGACAGCAACAAGTTGCTGGGCAGTTTCCTTGTGTTGTCAGTCTGAAGGGTCCAGTATTGTTCAGATCCTATGTGGGTATAACTGTATTTACACATGATGAGATTTCTGGAGACACAGGGCAGAGAAAGTAGAACATGTTTATTTCTCTCTCTCTCTCTTTTTTTTTTCTTTAGATGTTTGAGAAACTATATTCATATTAAACCAAAATAAAAACCAACACTGGAAGCACAGTTTTTGGGACATGTTAAAGTTGCAAGTTTCTTGTTCGAGAAAGTGTTGTGTGTGCAAATTTCGTTTGGAGAACTTCTGCAAATAGGAGGTTACTTTGTACTTTTTCTACAAGATCCCTGCTTCCTACAGTGCATGAAACTTGGTCCTCATGGAATGAATTTGTCTCTGATATTCCCAGTTAATTTCTTTTCAGAATATGCAAACTGAATGTGCAGTAAATGAGGCAGAAATGTACCTCAGAAAAAGAAAGGGCTCAGGCAGCTGCACAGCCCCCCAGAAGGACTGAAATTCTGTCTTCCTGAATGATCCTGGCCCAATTACACTAGTAAAAACTGGAAAAGTGGTGGAAGGTACAGTTTGGAAATGTCAAAAGTGAAGTCAGTGAAAACCCAGAACACACAAAATGTTAACACCGGAAAAAAAAGTCAAAGCTCACCTTGGGCTTTCAGAATAGGTTGACATTATTGACTTTGCTCTCTTTACACTCCTGTATAAAACTACACCATCACCTCATCCATCATACAAAGTGCCTCTGAAAATGCATGAATTAATGTTTTTTAAATACTCACAGAGGTGACCTGCCCTGTAAAGAAAGAGGAAAAATCCATTAGAAAGTGATAATTCATTTCCAAAGCATTGTTTGCAAGTTATGTTATGTTTGCAAGTATATCAACCATTTGAATGAAGTTATCAATAGCAATTGATTTAGGGATTCCCACTGTGTAAAGTCAAGATGTTTCAGGTACATGATGACATAGGAATTTTCCCATGAGATGTTATGACATATCAAGTACAAAGAAGCAGGAATTGAAGTTGTAAGTGAAATTTAGTTATGGCATTTCCTAACCTGCAAGTACTTGATCACACAACAATAAGTATTTAATCAAATGTCCCAGTTCAGTGCTTATAATACATTGTAGTAATCTGTCCAGGATTATGCTCCTTGTTGTATTAAATATGAAATTTGAATACCTAGTCCCCATTTTTTACAGGCTGCTCAGCACCCACCTTTTTAAAGTGAGTCATCACATCATCTCTTTGCCTGGTTGCATGATTTATATCTTAGTAAAGATACACTATTATGACGAGTGAATGGATAAAATAAACACGCAGTTGCAAAGATAACATGTTTTTGCATTTTAAAATCATTAGCTAAGACTGCTTGCTCTTGCTTTACTCAATTTATTGTCCAAATGTTAGTCTGTTTTATTGTGGACACTATGAGAGGAATGGGGTTTCTGTTTATTTAGGGGTGATTTCTCTCTCACTGGAGCTGAGCTCTTGGAATAGAAAAGACATGTACCTGTCAAGTAAGTGTTACTTAAATTTTCGTCTAATGAGTTTACTCCACTATAGTGTTGTATCTTAACCTTGTCCTGTTGCTGGTCACTAGTAACTAGATACTATGCAGATAATACAATAATTGGACTCCTCCACACTCATCATGGAAAGCTTTGTGGTTCTTGGTGCTGCACAGACACTGGGACAATGTGGTTACTCCCAGCAAATTACACAAATAGACCTGGGGGTCTCTGACCAGGAGACTGGGGAAGGAAATTGCTGAAAGGCTGGGGGTTGCTCCTGTGAACCATCACATACCTACAACCTGCCCCATCAGTTCAAAATAGGTTATATTATAGATATAACACACAGAAAGAGGAAAAAGTGTATATAATCTGAATCCTGCTATGGTTGGACTGAGTGTAATTTTTTTACTTAGACATTCACTGTTTCATTGAAGAAATAAGCAGCACAATGTGAGGATGCTCCATTTACTGTTAAGTTCTTTCCAGGATCACTTCCCTTTCATTACAGAAACATTTTCACACAGGTAGTGGATAATTCTCATTCTTTTAATGTTCTCTATATCTTAAATATGCTTTGGATTTATATTCTTTATGTTTATAGTCATGGCTTATGTGCATAGCACAGTGTGCTTGTGTTATTTCCATATAATAGCACAAAGGTTTTTTCACAGTGAGCCTAATGTAAAGACATTATTCACTGGTACTGGCTCTTTTTTCTGTGGATGCATTTTTCATTACCAGTTTATGGACATCACAACCTTCAACTAGAATACAGTGTATTTTATTTATGGCTTATGTAGTATCTGAGTACCTTACAAATATTAATTAACATTGCCACATCTCTGAAGTAGCAGATATATTCATTTGACAGATGGGGAAACTGAGGCTTGAAGAGCTTATTTGAATGACCTAAAATCACTTAGCAGATCTGAGACATTGCAGGCCTTTAATACAGGATCACCTTTAATCTCTGCAGCAGCATGGTTGTTATTTTTACATGAAGACAGTTATAGATTAGTGTCAGTGTATGGTCAGATATTAATCCCTACTGATCCATTTACCTACAAAACTATTTCAAGTCAAATTAAAACATGTTTCTACTTCAGGCAAAGCTGTCTGTTCCTGGTATTGTGGTAAAACTTAATCTAGATGTTTAAAAATAAATTGGTTTGTCAAGGCATTGCTGTAATTGGTGTATCAGCAGCACAATTTTCACTCATGAAAGGATGATCGAATCAAAGGAAAAAAAATCATTGAGGAAAAGTTGAAGAAGCATCACGAGTACTGAATTTTGAAAGGTATTCATATCAATGTATGCTTTTATATATCATAATATCAATATATTGCTTTTGCTTTCTTATTTTTTTTTGTTGTTGTTATTGTTTTGATAACTTTTTCAAAAGAAACAATAGTTTTTTAGATTTGGAAGAGGAAACAGATAAATTCCTAGAGGGTGGTAAAATCACCTTAGTGGGCTCTTATTCCTTTTTCAAAGACATGGGAAATGTAACATAAGATTAATTACTCATAAATTTGGAGGTCTGTCACACAGACATTTGTGTTTAAGCTGGCCTACTAAGCTCTTTCATAGTTAACAGAGATAATCAGGCATTTCTAATGACCAATTTATCTGAACTGTTTCAAGGATCTATTTTGGGGCAAGATTAATTGCATTCTAGAAACATCCATTTCTGTCCACTTGCCCGAAAGTCAAACAAGTTTAATTAGAGACTAATTCAAACATAGACATGTAAACTGGATGAGATGAATTACCAATTCTCTGTAATCTTACACAAGGTTACAGCTTGCCCATACTTTTAACTGGAACACTGAAAAATATCTCCTATGCACCAAAAGCATTGATGGAATGCTAAAATACAGCAGCCTAAAAAAAAAGGGCAAGAAATGGAAATTTGATCCGTTGTGTCCTCTGTACTAACTTCTGTAAATGTAACAATGTACAATTTTAAAACTATTGCAGATTTTTATATATACTGGAATATTCATTTGTCTTTCTGAACTTTCATTTTAAGCTTCCATTCTGTAACTTGCACAATTTTTTTGGAAGGTGTTCTGTTTCAAAGTATTAAACAAGTTTTAACTTTAAAATTGAGGAACTTTAAACTCTAAAATTAGGGAAAATTTTCAGTGATTTCTCATAAAAGCTAAGTTTGAGTTTTCTATTTTCAATTCATGCTATTTGAAATACTTTAAATAATGTTTTAACCACTTTTTATATTTTTACTTTTGTATTTATATGTGCTTTGCTGTATCTGAGGTACAGATATTAAGTGTATATTTGACTTGAAGCTTAAACAATATTAAAATTTAAATAATTCTTCAGCTGAAATGGGATTTAGGAAGTGCTTATGTGCATTGAAGTGAACCTGAGCAACAGAATTTCAATGCAAATATGTTTGTAATATATACTTTAATAGGAAGCTTCAAAGGCTAACAAGCAACTTAGCAAAATCTATTTGTATTCAAGACATGAGTTTTTCAATAAAAATTAGCTACAAAAATGTAGAAGAGGGTCACATTGGTGTTTCTTACATTATTATGAAAAAAATTCTGAAGGCTTATCTGAGAAAAGACAAAAAAGTGACTTAAAAATGAGGGCAACAGTACAGTGTTACCTTCCAAGTTTGTTACTGAAACTGATGAATTAGTACAGAAATTTGCAGTAGTAAATTAAGGAAAACAAGCTATATAAAAAAGGAAAAGTCCTGCATGAATGAAAGAAACTGAAGAAGCTGGAGCACCATCTCAAAAAAGGATGCTGAATTATGAAAACAATGATTAGTAGAGAGAAGGAATTGTGGCAATCATAGGTTTAGCAGGCAAGTTAAGAATAAAGATCATATTCGGAAGTAAAGTGAGCTGGGTAAACCTGAGGAATTAGACTGACCCCAATCAATCTCAGACAGCCAAAAGAAAACTGCTGCCTCTGCATTCCAGGTCCTTGGCATTCACAGGGCTGATTCATACAATAATTTCAACCTGAAATTATTAAAAATATTTATAAAAATAGATAAGCATTCTTATCCACTTGCTGCAGGTGAAATCTGTGATACACAGAGGTAAGAATTCTGCCAGGCTGCCATAGGTAATACTTTAGGTTCTGCCATGAAAGTACTTTCTGTCACTATAATTTACAGCACCTCTAATGATAGTGCTCAGTTATGTCTGTGTTCAGTGGCTGCTTTATTTTTTTCCTCTCCATCTGAATAGAAAACCTTGTATTTCTCTCATGTAAACTCCAAATTCATCCAGCCTTCAGGCAGGTTTCCTTCATATTCTTGGGAAAAAAGAGTGCTTTTGAAGGAGGATGGGATGGGGCAGGATATGATACTTGTGCTTGTCATTTTCCAAAGAAGTCATACATTTATTTTTTTTTCCCTCTTCTGGCTAATACAGTGTCAAGAATCAGCCATGATAACTCTCCCTTTGTTTTACTGTAAATAGGCAGAAACCCAATGCAGGAAAACCTGATCAAATTGCAGACTTCAGTCTAGCTACAGCAAGACATATTTTACTGGTGGTTTTAGTCTAAAGGAACTAGATGGTAGGAGATGGTAGAGTCTTATTTTCCAAGATGTTGCTGCAAATTTGCATTGCATTTTGCCTGTTCCAATCTTGAAGTGTGTTTTGTGAACTTAGTATAGTAGTAAAATATTCCAGAAGAAACAGAAGTAAATGAGGACAGAGGTCCTCATTAAATTTTCTCAGACACTGGACAGGTGAATTTAATAATTTTTTATTACTACAGTATTACTGTGTCAGTGCTCAATGCCTGTTACCAATTGACACTTAGCTTAATTCAGTGAGAAAATGAATTAACTATCTTGTTCATAACCTGAACTGCAGCTGTTTAAACTTGGAGAAATTGATTGCAGGAGAAGGAATTCTGTTTTCCTACCTGTCCTACTAATTTTTCAGTTTTGTGAAATTCCCAGCAATGAAAACGTTTCACTTTATTTTTTCTCACTGTTTTGTGAGAGGAAAATACAAACATAAAGGAACTGAATCTAGATTATAAGGTGAAACAAAATATTTCCTCTATTTCCAAAACAATCTGTTGGGTCTTGGGTATTTTTAGTTGCTGTGTTTGAACGTATTGATGAGTTTTGCTTCTTTAAACTGTAGTGAACCATATAACCTTCCCATATATTCATTTTCAGCAGCTGAACACAGCATGTTGGCTTTTGGGGTTTTTGCATGAAAGTGTTTTTTGTCTTGGACTTGATAAGTTCCTCTACATGACAGTAACAGGGGCTGTAGTGGAATGTATTGGACTGTTACAAGACACTTATACTCCAGTATTTGATTTCAGAGCTATCCACAAGAGTCTCATGATGAACGGAGTTAAAAACCTAACACAGAAATTGAAATTTACAGGACTATCCTTCAAAGCATTAACACATAATCAGTAACATGTTTTGGAGCAAAATACTTCCATGGTTGCTAGCCATGTGGAACAATGAATATGATTCTAAAGGGGTTTACAGCAGCAGTGGTAACCTTGGCTATCTCTGTTTCCCTTTGAGCATTGGATGATGACACAGCCCATCCAGCACTACTGTGTGAGAGCTCTCTCCTTTGTCGTATTTGTTCCCATATTCAGCAGTACGAAATACATACCAGTACCTCCACAATAATATATATTCTCTAGTTTTCCAAATGTTGAAGAATTTCTTTCAAGTTATCAACTTCCAGCATTTCATTGGTTTCATATCAGATTTCTCAGTCTTGTAAAAGTTGATGGAAAAGTGAAGAAGGAACTCAATTTCTGAATAAGGTTCTGTGAATTTGTAAAAATAAAATTGGGGGGTAGGGAAGGGAGAAATTATTCGATTTATCAGTTTTGAAATTAGTTTTATTAAATTAATTCACTTTGGACATCTTAAAAGTACTCATTAATTTGTAGCTTGAATGAGTTTACTCAGGACTTGGATCTGTTAAAATAAAAACATTTGTCACCTGACTAATGTTATAATAATATAATATTATAATTTTTCATTATAGAATATAACTTTGGAAACCATCTTACCTGAAGAAGAAAATTTTCCATGGACTATTTGAAAAGGAAGTAGTAGATGTTAAAGATAAATCTCTTTTCTTTAGAAAGAAGACTATCTGATTGTAACTATTGCCACCATGCCAAAAATGAGACCAGAGACCTTGAGATATATTTCCCAAACCCAGTGTTTTAACAACATTTCTCTCTGATGCACTGGGAATTTGTTACACCAATGAACATGTTTCTGACTGAGCTGATTATATATAAAAGATATTCAGTCATGCTGGCATACAGAAAATATGAATGCTAAATAGTTGTAAAGCATATTATGTGATGAAAATTGTATGAAAATTTATGTGCATTAATGTGTTTTGCCATTAAAATATTTTTTCTGTATGGGGAATATTAATACAAGTAAAGCTTATACTTTTGTAATAGCTGTCAAATGAGGAGCCTACACTTGAAGCAGAAAATACCCATAATTAAATTAGGTCCAGACAAACAATGATGTAGTGTCCATATAATGACAATGATTACTTTCAAAGTGACTCCATAAATTATTAGGGTTATTTTTGTTGGTAGTCAGTTTTCCTTGAATGACTACATTATGTCTCCTTAATTGCTAAAAGCTTTGAACCTGCAGGGTGATCAGGAGAAATCAGACACACCTGGCCATTTAAAGTTTCTGGTGCAATTCCTGGAATGACTGTCAGCCTTACATGCTCCTTTTTTATGGGCTAAAAATATAGCACCATAAGCACTTTTTAAAACTCTAAAAATTAGTGAAATAGTTTTGTTCAATAGTTAGCAAAGGAAACTAGAATCTGTGTTCTCAGTCTTTTCAGACAATAAAAAGGTACTGTTTGGATGTTGCACTGATATTCCCACATGGGCAATTAATTTATTTCGTAATCTTTTGCATCCCTGTCCCCTGAACCTTGAGGTTTTGCTTCTGTAAAAAGAGACAATGATTCTTATGTCTGCAGATAGCTTTGTCTGCTTGGGAACATATTCTCATCCTGCAAATAAGTTTGTAAAAACATAACAAAACTTTAAGTCTTGGTTTTAGGTAAATATATAACAACAGAAATATGATATATATTAATCCTTTTTTGATCTTATTTTGTGCTAAATAGCTTCAGCTATCTTAAAGCTTCATTATATTAGCAGGAAAGTATGTAGTAGCTTTAATAGAAATTATTATCAAGGCTGTAAGATATTATGTACTTACATATAAAATTCTATAGTCCAAAAAGATCATAGAATTAGATATAGAATATAGACTTAAAATAAAATATGTTACTGTATGTCCTAGATTAAAGCTTATGTGTTTTTCTAAAGCAACCTTTGCCTTTTTCACCATTCCTAAGGAACTAGAACTTCTATTAAATGGCAAAGGCCTGCCATTAATAAATCAAGTGAGTAAAATCCAACCAGCAGCAGCAGTAGAAGCTGGCCTGGAAAATGGTGAATGGAAAGCTGCATGTGTAGGGTCCTGACTGGAGAACATTAAACTTGTCATGAGGATGTTGACAGTTTGCCCTTACTGAAGTGCTATTTATCTTCTTGTGGGTAATTTTTTCCCAGCTATGACTGAAACGTGACCAACTGCATAAAATCCTAATTTTGTTCCAGTTCCTCATCTCTCTGTATGAAATGGCTACTAAAGGATGAGGTAAGAATACAATAAAGGATGAGGTAAAGATATGATAGAGTGAAATGTAAAATTCTCATCTGGGGATGGAATTGCCAACCTCTGTGCTATGCAAAGTGCTTTCCAAAGTGGGTCCAAATTCCTGTGTCTGGACTGCCTTCATCAGAAAGTCAAAATGCAGGAATTGCAAGAAATGCCAGAAAGGCCAATTCTTAAGAGTTATAAAAAGTTTTCTTCACTCTTTTCAGAAAACACCGTGTGCCAGTTTCTAGAGGAAAAGCAGACACTGTTTAGAGGCTTTCTCTATTGAACATCTTTCTGAGTAGCTTTTATCTTTGTGAAGGAAACAGTGGAGCTTTGGCACAGTAAAACTTGCTAAGCTGTCATCAGGTACAGAAGATCTGAAAGACAAAGGAGCTTTTGAAGACAGTTAAATAGACAGAAGCACTGCTAAATGCAGCAGAGATACAGAGATCTGTATTCCATTATTCAGGTCCCTGTTAATTTACTCTACCACCTCACATGCACTTATTTAAGAAATATTACTAGTCTGGCCACTCCCAGTCTCAGGATGAAGAAACAGACACTAGTGAGTTACTGGAGATGCCATGAAAAGTAGAATTATTTCAGGAGGAACTTAAATAGGGTAAAACACTTTATTTGATACATAGATGACAGACTGTCAAACAAATTGCACAAGACTGGGAATACTGGCAGAATGTACAATATATAAATAGGCATCAAGCTTAATGAGAAAATATGTTATGAGGGAACTGTAGAGCTATACAGATGAACAGGAAGAATACCCACAAATGCATGAACTAATACATCCTGCCAAGGAGCTCAGTACCACTGTACTCAGTACCAATGTTACTGGGGATATTTCACTGGTTCTAATTTAAAACTAGCTCAGGTATTTATTCTGCTTGGCAATTAGATGTAGCTTATCTTGCATAGTGTTCAATTTGTTATTTTTTTAAGATGCAGATTTATGTCACATGGACATTTAAAAGCAATACTGAAAAATGTAAGTTTGATATCAAAGGGAACTGGGCCCTGGTGGAAGAATTCAGATGGTACAGTTTTGACACAATGGTGTTGCATGGACAAATTGAAAGGGTATTTTATAACATTTTATTAGGAATTAAAGGAAGCCCCTTCTGTTTGGACAAAGAGGGAAGGAGGCTGTTGAGTAGATGAAGATCCCAAAATGGCATGTGGATTTTCTTTTTTAAGAGCAATGTGAGGAAAAAACTTTGACAGTATCCTGAGAACACGTACCTGAATGTGCAGAAAGTAAAGATATGGCAAGTTTTAGAGAAGAAAGATACTAGCTCTTTTTCTGAACTTTGGTTACAGCTGATAATACCTTGAAATGACAATTTGAGAGAAGGACAGATGGAGAATATTGCTAGAAGAACAATTAATGATGCTGAGCTTGATTTGTTAGTCATAAGCTTGGAGATGATGACTGAGGATGTGTCAGATGATGAAATTGCTTGGAGAGAGAGCACAATGTAAAATGAGCAAAAGGCAATAGATACTGCCCTGAGGAATAATGAGAGTGGGGAAAGAGCAAAAATACTCATCAAAAGATCAGCTACAAGAACAGTCTTGAAAAGAACTGGAGCGAAAAAACCCAGTCTTCAAGTCTAGTGGGTGTAAAACACCAGGAAGGCAAGAATGATCAATGGCATCAAAAATCAGAAGGTAAAAGGAAGAAAGCATGGGGCTGGAGGGCAGGGAGATTGTGCATGTCAAGGAGCAGCAGGAGCAGGCTTTTCCACATGGGGAGGCTCCCTGGGAGATGACAATGACAGCAAGATGGTCAGGGGTGCTGACAGGGGCACAATCCCACAGCAGCTGGGCAAGGCAAGCTGGGCCTTGGGAAAGGTGGGAAGATAGTTTGTAAGGTTAGTGCAAAAGGCAATATTTCCCAATGAATTACAGCTGTACTGATTACCAGGAGTGGAAACAGCCTTGCCTGCCCAATGAGGCTGGGTGTTACAAAAGTGTGGGCTAGCTGGCCACTAGTCACAGCTTTAGCTGAGTTGGAGCTTGAGACTGAGAGTCTGCTGTAGTTTGGGATGGAGTCTGCTGGCTGTGCTGTGAGGAGGAAAGGACGTGTGGCTGTGCAAGGGTAAGGTAAGAAGATGCTGTGTGAGGGACAGACAGGGTTAGGCAGCTGGGTAAGGGACAGGTTGGGGTTAGCCAGCCATGCAGAAGGAAGAAGGGAACTTGCAGAGAGAAGGAGTCAGGGCTGTGTGCAGCTGCCTGAGAGAAGTCCACCGAAAAAAGGCATGAGAAGTTTTTAATAAAGGACTGGTGTTGGTGCCAGTTGTGTCTGTCTCGACATAATTACTACAGGTCACACTCTGGTTGTTTGTGTCACCACAGACCAGACCACAAGGCAAGTCTAAAATGATGAGACATAATCTGAGGTAAGTCAGGATCAGGGCTGGGGACAGCAGCCAGGTTCAGCCAAGAGCCCAGTGACTGCCAGGCAGAAGTGTAGTGACAAGGCAGACCCAAAATCACGTCAGGGAAGCAGCTCAGTGGGGCCACGAGGTCACTGAGCCCATGGCCAGGTAGGGCTGGGCACTCATAGCTCCCATGCTGGGGGCAAGGGACTGTCCTGTCACCACTGGCTCTGGCACAACTCTTTCCTCAGCTTTCTCTCCAGCTGCACCATTCCAGAGCCAGCCCCTGGCAGAGTGACCAGGCTGTGCCCAGGTAATTCACTGTATTTAATGACTTGTGGTGGATTCCGGCACAGTTAATGGGAATTTTGTGATTGGTTTATGTGGAGTCATGAACTCATCCCCAGGTCTATGTCTGGGTGTAATTCCTTTTTGCTATTGCAACGTGTAAGGTGGGAAAATAACTTTTTATTACTAAAGGCTGGAATGAGAATCACAGCTGCATTGTGACAAAAACAAGAAGATAATCTGTGTTTTGAAGGGCTTAAATATAAAGTAAAACACATTCAGGAGGGAAGAGTCAACAAGATAATAGAAATGCTATTGTTTCCATTCCCTTCGCACTTTTTAATTTTGGTATTGTTTAAATGTGAGCTTTCTTTTCAAGACTGAGAAATTTCTTTTTAAACATCACTCACAGTATAGGCTAATAATTTATCACGGATCTTATTTCCAACATAATTTTAAGCTCAAGATCTATCTGTTAGGATTCAATTTCTAAAGAAAAATACGAATGTAGTTTCCCAAGGAGCTGTCAGACCAGTGAAGGCTTCTTGCAGCTTTGGAATGAGATCTGAAAGACCTGCAGGAAAGCCTGGCTCTGGCAGGCAGCCAAGCAGGCAGCACAAATGGTAACACACAGCTGCAGTCTGAGGCTGTATTATTTATTCATGGCTGTCCATGGAGTAGAATCATGGAGACATTCATATCTCTCAGGAGTAAGAGTGCAGCACTGGCTTTCTATAAACATGGAAATTATTTTTAGCAATTTTTAATGTTTAGAATTCTTTCCCTTGAGATGTGAAGGAAAGGAAGTTAAAGGGAGTATCTATTTTGACATAGTTGAAAATGGTCATTGACTGAACTTCTGACATGGGAGAATGATATTTTAGATTGTCTGAGAGCTACTTAAGCACTTCAAAAGATAAAATATTAAAGGACTGATAACATAGGAGCATGTTGGTTGAAGATGCATAAAAATATACTTCTAATCTACGTCTACAATACTAGATTGTCACTATAAATGGAAAATGTTAGCAAAGGTATAAATTCCAGCAGGCAGGAATTCCTTGCTTTTATTCTCTAAGCTGTACAGAGAGGGTGTTACATACTTGCATTATATCTTTGTCATACTACATTTTGCTTTACAGACTCGTTTTAACCTTCATTTTAAATATTTTTAATATTAATATTTTATGTGTCTCATTTCACTATACTGTTTTTACTATGAGAAAGCAAAGGCAACTTTTCAACAGTAAGCACTCTAGCTTAAAATCTTACATTACAAAAGCTTGTAAAACTTTGAATTGAGCAATATATCTCCCATTTCCTATAGGGAAGAAAGGATATGAGCTGAAAAGAATTTCAGCTGCAAGTCTGAAAGAAAAATCAAAAGACCTGCAGCAAGTGAGGAATTCTGTAGCAGATCAGCCAAGTGCACGTGGCTCAGAGGGTGAGACCCTCCATGGGCATTAATCTGCACGTACAGTCAATAAAAATGATGGCTTTGGTAGACAGTCCTAGGATGAATCCTTAAAGTATTTTTTATTTTAACTGAAAATACATATTATTAACATTTGTGGGTGATTTGGAATATGTCAGATGAAATGTAATAATCTAAACTGATCTATGCAGATAATTATCTATAAAAGATAATCAGCCTTAAGAGTCTTTTGCCCTATCAAGATGGGGAGACAAGTCAGAGGATTCTAAATTCCTTTTTTGATAGATGCCTCAGTCTTTCTTCTAATTCAGAACTTAATTAATAGAACAGAAAAAATAAAGTTAATGATCCAAATATGTACTGAAGTATTTTTAGCACTAATCAAATTTATCTGAAAGTTCCCAGTGAGTTTTGAAATATGATTTTGTGATGTTGCAGCCAAGTTCTTTGGAGACCAGTGTTCTAATGCACAGGAGGCAGAGCTAATTTATGTAGGCTTTGTGTTCTCTCTGCTGCAGTCATGGCTGGTTTGTGTCCTTGCAGTTCTACTGAAGATGCAGAACCCTTATGGGCTGTATTCATCTTCTCTGCTCAGCTGCAGCTGCCTTGCTTCTGCAAGCCTCTGAAAAACTGGGCTATGATTTAGGTGTTGGCTAGGACATGTTTTATATCTAAATATAACTCTTAATTACTCTCTCCAATTGTTATGTGGCTAGTGACATTTTAGTATATGAACTTAATATGAAAATTTGATCATAAAATATTGTAGTTATAAGAAACCATTCTGGTATAAAACTGTTGATAGACTATAAATTCTGATAATATCTATCTGGAAATTACTGAAATAAATAATAAATCTTTGAAAGATTTTCCAAGAGCAGGAAAAGCTTGGTTCAGGACACTTTTTTGTGCTGTTTTTTGGTCCGATTTTCTGGTTTTATTAAACTCTAATGAAACTGATGGGATGTTTCCGATAACAGAAAAGAAATATTAACCTTGTTACACTGAAAATGTATTACAAGGGCACAGGTAGTGCCCCAGTCTGCATGGGCAAGAGCAGAGTGCTTATTTGTGAGCTGAAGTTTGTCTCAGAAAGGTCCTGAACAAATGAATTGATCAAGAAGCTGCTTGGATAGATAATTTACTGTCATTCTTGAAACTGTGGAAGGTTTCCAGAAAGCTGTAATGGAGCTACTGCTGTGCAAGTGTTTTAAAACTACTGGTTGTGCTAGTGTTCTAAAAGAATAGAGGGGACAGTATCAGTCTGATCTCAGATAGAATCATTTATCAGGGCAATATTAATAGACAGCTAAGGGAAGGAAATATAGGTGATGTCACTCATTCTTTTTATGGATTCTTCCATTCTGTTTTATGGAAGACAAGATGAAAACCAACCTATTTTTTTTTGAGCAGTGTTGAAGTTACCCTATTTATTAATAGCAGTTATAATGCTGGCAGAGCTGAGATCTGCAAGATAGCAGAGTCTTGCAGAAAGATATTTTTACTACAAAATTAGATAAATATGGAATTAACTGTTCTGCCAAGTAATTCCAGCTGAATATTTGTCAGTTTTGTGGTATGTTCCTTACCAAGGTAAAATTAAAGTAGTTTATTTTCATTTAAATATTTTATCTCAGAGTTAATTAATTGAAGAAAACCTGATGGCAAAGCTCATACCTTACCTGCTTTGGCATTTAAGGCAAAATGTTCCGTAGAAAACTGAGGTGCCCAAGTCAAAGAGAGCAGTCCAGCAAAAGCTGAACGTGTTAAATAATTACCTATTTATAGAATAACATGTCTCCCTCTTTCAATATGTCTCTCTCTTTCAACTGTCCAAAAGATTTCCGGGTTTCTGACTGCACAATGATCCAGTTTCAACAAGGAATGGAGTCCAACAAAACTTTTACTCTGTGGTGTTCTCCAACCAGTCAACTGTGTCATATTTACCCACACCCAGGGGAGGCTCAGGGCTCTGGATCCTGTATAGAGGTGCCAGTGAAAGGACATAACTGACATAAAATGTAATTTTTAATATTTTCTGTTTGCTCACTGTAGATAATATTTCAAACAGAAGCAGAGAATGATCGTATTTCAGTTTGGGGATTAAATGAATTGGCACGTGGATCATTTCACTGAAACACTAGTTCTTACAGAAATGTAGATGTATTTGGATGCTTCCAAGTTAGAGGTGGCTTTGATAACTCCAGAGTCTGTAAACTACCTTGAAATGGCTGCAAGTTCTGTTCTGGTAGTAGAATTCATGCACCATGTGAAAAGAATTGAACATGAAGCTGTGGGCTGGTGGTGTCTCCTCAATCAGGTACTGGTAACAGCCTGGGTATTTTTTTCTGATGTATCAGACTAAAGTAAAGTGTCTCTTACTGATAGAAACTTTTTCTGCAACAGCTCCAGATCTCCTAATACACACTACATCCATCCTATTGCTGTTAAAGAGATTTATGGGAAACAGCTCTAATCGTACATCAGTGGAAAGTCTGGAAATCAGAAGAATTTGATGTTTTCTGTTCTGGGAGGGATATTTTGATGAGCCCATTAGTGTGACACAAAGGAGCAGGGCAGACAGCCTTACTGAAATAAGTCCATTATTTCTTTTGATTCATATTTTAAAACAGTAAATGTTATTTACTGCTAATTATTGCTGCAAAATATTTCTCTTGTGATAGAAAAAAAAATGCAGGAGGTAACTGAAAGCTTTTGCTTACAAGATTGGAATCCAACTGGAAAGTTCTGCACAAAGCTGGGGCTCTTAGAGCTGGCCAGTGTTGGGACATGAATGGCAAATACCAAAGAACATAAAGGTTTCTGACCTTCCTGGGTCAGTTTAAGAGTTTGTATAATCCAGTGCCCTCTCTCCATCTGTGTTCACAAGCAAATGTGTAGAGAACAAAATATGATTCTTCTCAGCATAATCTCCAATTTCTAGGTTAGCAATACTTGCTAGGTTCTGTAGCTAATATCCCATGATTAATTCACCTTTTGTGAATTTAGCTGCTCATTTAAAATACATACTACCCACAGTATGTCAGAATCTTTTACAACTTACAGGTTATGGGAAGATGTACCTTATATTTATTTCTCGAGGCTTTGTCTGATAACTCTTTGATCTTCCTCAATTCACCTTTTCCACTGCCTGTCACAGTAAGTCACTATGGTATCCTTGCTGCCTTTTCCAGGCTGAAAATCCTTTTGTATTTAGTAATTCTCTGTACAGAAACTGGTATGCAACTTGTGTTATGTCAACCTCCTCTGTGTCTTTTCTCATTTTACTCTCTTTGCTGAGAAGGCTGAAACTGAAGTGATACTCAAGATTTGGTCACACCAGTCCTTTTTTTTTTCTTTTAAAAAAATATACTGTTTTCTGTTTAGCTTTTTACTCTTTTTCTAGTAATCCCTACTTAGGCTGCGTGTTTTATTGACTGTTACTGAGCATTAAACTGGTGGTCTGTATCTTATTTCATGAGTAGGCACCAGGTAGTTCAGAGACTGTCACTGAGTACATACAGGTAAGGACGGACTTGTACCCTTGAGCTTGGTTTAAATTTATGGATATGGTTTTCTAAGGAGAGAGCAGTGGATGTTATCTCCCCTTCAGTAAAGCTTTGAACACTGTTTGCCACAGCATCGTTGCAGACAGGCTGATGGAGTTTGTCAGATAAGAGGACAGCGAGGCAGGTTGGAAACTGGCTGAAGTTCCAGGGCTGAGGGGGCCATGGTTGGTGGCACAAATTTGGAGGCCGCTCACCAGTGGTGATCCAAGGGCTTGACATTGGGCCCCTCCCAGTTTAACATCCCTTAGAATGACCTTACAGCCTCTTAAAAGTTGAGACTATGTATGTTAGCCATCTCCCATTCATATGGCAATGAGACCTGGCATTCATCCTTCAGTTCCTTAAGCCTTCTCAAATGATTAGCATTGGCTTTTGGCAGTTTGCTGCTATTCCTTCTGTTGATTCCTCTCTAGAGTATTTTGTTGACACTCCATTTTGAATAATTTCTCTGGTATTTGCCCTCAGCTGGGGGATGTTAGGTTGGCTATCTCATGAAACTTCCAAAGAAAAATATAAGCAAAGAATGAGTTTACCTGTTCCGTCATTTCTTTATTCCAACTGTCCTTCTTAATCTCGGTGTCAGACTTATTACAGTGTATCTATTATTTCTTGTGCCTTTTATGAGGAACTAAATCCTCTTTAGCATACTTCTAATGTTCAAATTTTTATTCTTTTATGTTTTCAGCTTTTTCAAGGACATCTTACGTTGATCAGCTGTTTTTACTGTTTAATCCAGCCTTCTGTTTGTGTGATCTTTCTAAAATATTTCTTGAACAGGTTCTCTGGTGCCCAAGAAAACTTTGGCTCCACTCAAACATACTTAATAGTTACCTCCTTGAATTAATTTTATTTTTCCATTTAGCAATTTGGCATTACTGTAGTAGATGGTTTGACTTTTATCAGTCTTGCAAAGATAATATCCTAACAATTGTCATATTTTTACAATTTCTGATATAATTCTGATTGTATTACTACTATTCTGATACTATAGTATGTCAGCACCCTCATTAAAAACATTCTCAAGACTTCAAAATTATGTCCTACAGTGTTTATTTTTCTATCTGCAATTTATCCATTTTATTGAGATGGGGTTAATGTACTTATTATCATTACTGAACACTCACTGGAATTATGTTGCAGCAATCTGTGTTCTGGTAGTTGTATTCATAGTTGCTAATAAATATTTTCTTCCTGCTAGATAAATGCTTTGGCAGCAACTGATTTTTCAAAAAGAAAACCAGAAGTGCTTGAAAAACATCCTCTAAATAGTAGAACTGTCTAGCTGGAACATATTCACCATCTCTACTTCATCAGTATTTTACTTAACTAAAAGCTTCTCCTTTTTATCCTACTTATTAGGATAAATTAATTTATCCTTATTTTAATTATTTAAATGTAATTATTTGAAAATAGAGAAACTGCTGGGCTTGTGTGGGATCACAGTCTTCTGAGTTGATGCACTGCTACTGCCTCTGAGAGTTCACTGCTCTGTCAACTGGCAGAATTCAGGTAAGTACCTGAAGACACTATTTACAAACCAAGGAGGATTCACAGTTACTTCTGGTTCTCAGCATCTAAATTATATCTTATTTGAACTGTATCTTCTCTCTCAGCTGGATCATCCAATCCTGCTTTAAAGCAAATCCCACACTCTCTGATGCTTATCTTGAATCTGCTCCTGTAGGATGGCAGCTGTTCTCCCTCATTTAAACAACTGTTCACTTGGAGATATTAAGCAGCTTCCATCTGCCTGGAAGTGTCTACTGGAAATGCAGTTCAGACAATGGTTTAGAAAAGCTCTCTTAATGGGCCATTTAAATTCAAAGCCTTCAGCATCTCTGTGAAAAGCCACAAAAGCATTTTGCAACCAGACTTAAGGAAACTGCAGAACATGTAACATGAGTGGACACAACCAGGTTAATACATATGTAATTAAATATTTGCCTAATTTGGGAGCACTGGTGATGCTGTACAGGGGTTGGTGTTCCTACAGGTCAGCTTCCTGTGTGACATTAATTCTGCATAGTTCAGAATAGCTCTGCAATCTGGGAAAGATGGAGGTAAAAAGACAGAGCTGAAGGGGACTTTGATATAGTCCAAACCAGAAATTCGTGATTAATATATTCTACAAGGTTGACAAACTAACTGCCATAAATGCCAGAAACTATCCTTTCTGTTCAAGTTGCTTTGTCTCAGTTGCTGTGGACAAGCAATACAGAACGTGTTTAGAAGAGGTTTCTGCATTTTTTTCTTATGTAGATATTGAAAATCCTTGATGTTGTTGGGGAAGTGACCAAAGCAATAGGAAGGGAGGCAAGTTCTCAAATGTCCCCAATAAAATCTTATCCATTATGGAGGTGATTCTGTAAAGTCAGTATCAAGAGCAGCATGAGCTGCACATACAGGTGCAGCTGCCATTTGTATCCAATCTCGTGGCCAGGTTAGATGGTCCTCAGGCTCTTTTGGGGCCCTGAGGTGGGACTCTGTCATGAAGTACCACAGGCTAAATTACTGCACACCTTCTTCCCCTCTCTGAGTTTGCTGTCATTGTCACCAACTCCCAGAAAATGCTCCTGCTGCCAAATCCAGGGACTCACAAGCAGCCAGACTGCAGCAGCTCTGCATCCCCAGGTCCATCATGAGGTGAGCTGGAGTGTGCATTCCCAGCAAGGCTGTGCAGGCAGTGTACACACAGGACACAGCACTGGTCACACAAACAGGGCCAACAGCCTCCTCCCTGCCCCCTTCCTGCTGACCAGAAGGAAGGCCTATGGCTGGGAAGCACAGGCACACCTACAGCACCCATCCCTCCCCTTGCTGGGCAGGAGCTGCTCCTGGATCTGTGCTTCCCTCCAGGAGACAGACAGACACACGCCTCCCATCCTCTTGCTCCCAGTGCATGGAAACCAGGCTCCTACCCTCGGATGGATGCTAAAAGAGATGTTCACAACAGATCCCCACAGTGCCTCAGCACTACTGAAGTACCAAGAGCAAATGCCGTAGCTTCCATGAAGCTATTTAATTACAAAGTGTGTTTGATAATCTAACGACATTATACTCTTAAAAAGAATTCAGGAGATTTTCCCACAAAATGCAGCAATTTTTCTCATTTGCTGTGTGTTGTGAAAGTTGTGAAAGAGTAGTGACTGAACAACAGCCCAGTCGCTGTAACAGTTCTTTAGCACACAAGCAAACGTGTGCTTTATACCACCAGCCCCTGCACACAGCAAGGTGCTTGCCCAACCCCTGGGCATTTTACAAGAGCTCGTGTTTGTTAACCAAGCAAACTTAACTCCTTTCAGGACATAGTTGGTATAATTACAATTATTACCTTGCAGAGGTAATAATTCAGGTTTTTTGAATAGTATCAACTTCGGCAAGATAAAGAGACAAGATCAAGTATTTTAAGGTACTTTTATTTAATAAATAACTTCAGTAATAGCACTGTAAAAAGTGAACATCTGTTAAAATAAAAAGGCACTTAAAACAAGAATATGACTATGATGCAGTTCGAATGGTCAGAGGCAAATATACATGGCACATGTCAAGAATGATGGGTGACTCGTTCACATGATAAACTATGCAATCTTAGCTACAGGGTAAAGGCAAATTTACAGCTAAGACTGCTCAAAAAAAAAAAAAAAGAGGGAAAAAAGCTTCCGTTGATACAAAAATATTACAAAAAGAATCGCAACCAAATACGTTAAAAAGATTAGAGGGTGACAAAGCACCAGGCTTGAAAGCAAAGAAACATTACAGAATAAAGACACAGCATCATGTAAGGCCCTTAGGTGATCTGAGGCTGTCGTGGTAAGGTACTTCATGATACTGCCACACAGGGCTTGAATTTACAAAGAAAAACAAAGCAAGTTACCAATCAGCAACTTCTTCAGTAATGGCACATGTTTTAAAGCTGTATTTTCCTTCTTAACATTCTTAAGACCTTTCATTTTAACCATAACCTGGCAATATGCAACTTGAACATCAAAGGTAAGTATGCACACACTTTTCAGTCTTTTACACTGCTCCCTTCCAGCTTACACAACTTATCAAATACTTAATCATACTCCTAGCAAGTCAAAGACCAATTAACCACCAGCTCCATGCTACATGAGTTTAATTACATCTGCAAACTCAAGCCCTGATTTCCCTGTAAAGCTAAAAAGTTTAATACTAAATGGCTAGGCAGAGCCCTCATGCTGATTGCTTTAACCCCTTCCCTCCCAGTCATGCCATGTAGCATCACACCCTGCACAAGACCTGGATTCACAGCATGGGAAAGGGAAAGGTCAGAAAGGCACCATGTGACCTGGGCTGACTAGGCTACACAGTCTCAAGTTTTTGTTTTTTTTTTGTCCATCCTCTGGCACCAATTACTCTTATTTGCAAAAAAAAAAAAAAAAAATTGAAAAAAAAAGAAAAATAAAAAATTACATATGGTACATTTTCACACAGGAAAACAAACCTATATGTAATGAATTAGTAAAATCACTGCAGTTTGCCCTAAATCTATCTTATTGTGACTACAAAAGTTGCTATACTGCATACAGTGTTGTGAAGTTATACAAGCAGTGTTCATTTTCCCTCATATTTAGGATTGACCACAGTCGTCACTGCACTCTTGTAAATAGGATTTTCACCCTAGAAAAAGAAAAAAAAATACATTAACATTTAAAAATATGAAAAAAGATACATGTTTGTAAGAAGCATAAAAATTAGCATAAAAAATTACCCATTAATGCTTTGTTTGTACACGCAAACAGCTTAAGTCAAACTAGTTTTCCTTCTAGCTACTTGAACAAAGGCATGCACAGCTAATAAATAAAGCAAAGGGTTAGCAGGACCCTGTTGCATTTGCAGCACAGAATTCCTTGGAGGCAGCTGAACCTCTCAGGCTCATCTTGGGGCTGAGCCATCACCCAGGGCCCTGCAGCACAGGGCATTTTATAAAGAACAGAATTTAAACAACATTGTTTGACACCAGGACTGACCACAGACCGCATTCTGCTATAATAAACGTTTAAACAGCTTATCTTACATTGTAACTGAATTCTAGAAACAACCTGGAAAGACTTCTAGTATTTTGCTAATACACAGTCAATATTTACAGTAAACATTCAGTGCTTGTCATTCTCTTTTCATTCCTGCAGGTCTCCCCACCCCTTGTAAGGGCAAAATGTACAGATAAAACAAAGAAACTTCTGTACTGGTGCAGATGTAATAAGAAAAAATATTTATACTGATACAAAACAAGCCTACAGAAGAATTGCTTACATCTCTCCTGCTGAGATTTAAAACCCCCTAAATTAAGCTTATTTTAAGCTTCCTTTTTTCCCACGTTACCTTTTATCTCAGTAAATCTTACTCCATTTATGACATCCTTGCACACCTCAGATGAACAGCTTGAACTCAAAATTAACAGATAAATCTTCACAGGAGAAAGGACCACTGCTAGAACAGCCTGGAGCTGCAGCTCTGAGCTCTTATCACAGCCTGAACCTCAGCCTAAATGAATGTTATCTGCCAGCATGAAGCTCTTCTGTGCACACACAACTGATTCCTGAGAAAATTCAGCTCAGTGCAGATGGCAGCAGAGTGCTGCTCTGGCCAGGGCTGTATCTGGCCTTCAGCAGCAGTAAGGGAATCTCTGTCCCCTCACAGTCCCCCCCCAACCTGAGATAGGCTATACAACCATATTAATTCAAAATTCAACTCTATTAATTTTCAACTCTATTTACAATATTTCAGGTGAAAGCAACTTTTCCTACACTCAATTAATGGATGCACAAACATCAGGTGTCTATTCTTCAGTGTCATAAACCTGGAAAATCAGCAAGGAATACCACAGAATATGCCAAAGGCAAGCAAGAACCTCACTTGGTGTGGAATTTTCTCATTCTGGGAAGTTTGCTGCTTTCTGTTTGCAAGGCCCAGCATAGGACCAGTAACTGGTCTACTCCAACAACAGTGGCTGCTGCTGAGGGAGACCCTGCAGGAAAAGGGGATTTCTCCTCAGAGCCAGCTTCTCCAACATGCAAAGAGCAAGGAGGCACATCCAATCTTGTCTAGATCCAAGAGACTTGTCCAGCCAGAACCTGGATTGCCAGACAATGGAAGTCAAAGTTCTCTGCTCAGTCTTCTCAAGATTTGAGTCAGTGTCACCTGGACAGAGGTGAAGGAGGAGCTGGATGCTCAGTGCTGGCTGTACTTCACAAATACAGCACAACAGCATAAGTCCCTTCCCCCTTCTATCAGTTCCCAGGCAAATGCTTGATTAAAAGTGTATCACCTACTGATTTGGGAAGGCATGAGGAGTAACATTTGATTGGGTTTTTTAGATTTTAAATAATGGAAAATCATGTGATGTGGCTAGATCTCAGACTAATTAATCAATGCAAAATTATGGCCTTCCCCAGCATTTTTAGCAAAAGGTTTGCAATAGTAACTTGCAAATGAAACAGGAAAAACATCCAGGGATGAGGGATTTAATCTGGTACTGAAGCAACTCTTTATGCCTTGAAGTTCTTGGCAATGTACATTGCTTATTTCCTTGAAAAGTTCTAGTGGATAATTCTTAAAAATATAAATATAAACCAATAAAGTTTATGATGCAGAAGTCTGTAAGCATAAGAGGCTGCATCATATGCAGAGCAGAAGTTACTGCACAGTTCTTCCATGGCAAGGCATTATGTAATACTTGTTACACTGTGCTGTTAGCCTCCAACATGTTACAGAACAGACTCCCCCCAGCACATACAGGGGGCATACACTCACATCTTCTAGTTGTAAAAGAGAACTTCCACCAGCTAAGTCTAGGAATTGGTCTAAAGGTAAGGACTAAAACCTGGAAACTTGCTAGGTGCTACTCATACAACTAATTTGAACCTGAAATCAGGCTTAAAATATAATTTGCATAATTAGGTTGCAAATTTTCTACTATACAGCTTTTTGAAGAGAAGTCAGAATTGAAGTTTTCATGCTCTTGATTTAGCATAAGCCCTATAAGGATATTGAAACTCTGTCCTGTCTTCCCTTGTACTTGCACTTCTGAGAAGTGCACAGTGGGATTTAGGTCACTGGATAAAGCACTTGACTAGCTGTCTCCCCATGTCAGGTCAGTGTCTCAGTTCCCATTATAAATAATAGAGCTTTAGTCAATATTCACAACTCTTCAGCTTAACCCAACCTGACATTTGATCAGCTAAATGGCTCCTGAGGCTCCACTGCCAATAACTGCAAGACAGGCACCTGATGGATCTGCAGGTTCCTTCCCAGCTCTCTTCTGGTGAAGCCCTGGCTGCTCCAGCCACACCCCAACCATCCTGGCTTGGGCCTGGCTTGGCAGCATCTTCTGCAGACAGCTCTTCATTAAAATAAATATCCACTAATCCAACACGATGCTCCCCTCACTCTGGGCCCCTCACAGCTGGCAGAGGGTAGAAGCATTCCAGTTTTTTAATTGGCCACTAAAACATGGGATTCCAAACTTGCTGTCTTAGACAAACAGAATGGTTTTAAACACCCCTTTTTCTTTACAGCACTACAGAGAATACACTGCTTCAAGCATGCAGAGTTAGGGAAAACACATTTGCCACATGCCCCTACAACTGAAAACTCCATGCACACTTAAACCAAAATTAAAATTAACAAACGGTAACTATATACAAGACTCAGTGAAATACTGAGTAAAATAAAGATGGAGGTACTTTTCAAAAGTACTTTCAGCAGAGAATAAATTGCTCTTTATATTGCAATATGTTCTTGCAATGATATTCACTTTCAACTAGACTGGGCTGTTCAGAGGACAGCAGTTCAGTCCAGTGTTGCATAAAGATGAAATTATTACACAGGATGTTCGATTAACCTTCTTATTCCCTTTCCTCCAGGGGCTCACTGTTTCAACACTCACTGAGATTACCTCCACAGTGGGTTTAAGACCTAAGTCACTGTATGACACAGAATTAAAACTCATGCACACACAATGTTCAGGAGCTGGTTGTGATTATTTCCAGCCCCTGCTGATGTCCAGTGCTATTTCTCAGGAACACGGGGCCATGTCCAGCCCTGCTCCAGGGATGGACAAAGTGAGGCCATGGTCAAGCCTGGCCAGAGGCATTGCCAACCCCCTTTCTATCTATCCCTGGAGCCATAAACCAGCATTCACTGAACACAGGAATTTATATGAAAGAGTTTGAAAACATGGCATCTCTGCTCCCACACCCAGAGCATCATTCAGCAAAGTTAAGTTACAGGCATAAAATCCAAGTCAGGAGAAGAACAAGTCCCTGTGATTTTGAGCGCTTTGAATTGTTTGTGGTTTCTTTTCATTGTAACCAATAGCTGCTTATAAGGTTAACCAAATTACTACAGACTTACTGTCTAATATAAATGTGTTTAATGTGTGAAATCCAAGATGACTTAATTTGGAGTCTGTTAGGTTGTGCCTTGCTAAGCATCTTCAATCCCCACACAGGAGTGGTAATGGCATTCACTGCAAATAGCAGCTTTGTGTTTTAAATTTGTGATCCAGCTTTTCAGTCCAGAAGAAATTCATCCTCAGACTTGTTACAAGCATGACTGCACCAGAGCTTTTATGGCTGACTGGGGTAGAACCTGGGCAAACAGAACCCTGTTTCACCCAGCTGCCTTAAGCACTGACCACCAGGATGCCGTGGCATCATCTGCACCACCTGGGACCAGCACCAGGGAAATATCTGAATACTTGGTCCATGACAAATTCCATGGTGCTGCAGTTCCCTCGCCACAGAGCCCCATCCTGTGTGTGGATGATGGCTGTGGGAGAGGGGAATGGTCACACAAACTGCACAAAGTTAATCTGTGTATGCACACACCTGGAGGGAATCCACTACAGTGTAATTTTCATATAATGGGATGTCAGATGACTTTCCTTGACATTATAAGGCAACTCTTCATCTAAGCGACAGGCTATGGCAATAGCCTAAAACCACCAGAAAAACCTTATCCATAGGGAAAAGCAGGACCTTGTTTTACATCTCATGGCTCACCCACTCTGACAATTCTCACCTCCTCCTTTCTGGTGGTCCATAAGAATAAACCCACCTCCCTCTCTTGCCAGACTTCTAACATTTCTGTGAACACCAAAAATTATAAAGTCATGTTTGAAAAAAACCCAAACCACACCCTCTCACACTCTTAACCTTCACACCTGAGTGAACCAAAAAGGCAGAAGTCAATCTCTCCATTTACACCAGAGGAAAGCTTTTTGCAGGAAATACATTTTGAGGAGAAATGGCAGTATCAAGGACATTACATCCTGAAGAGTCACAGGGTAGACAACAAGAGCACAGAATGGAAGTTACACACTGTATGGTTCGTTAGGTGCTTGTCCTGCATGCAACAGAAAGTACACAATTAAGTGAATGGCAGAAGAACAGGTAACAGAACTTAACCAGATGGAGTATGTGAAGTGTTAGAAAGGACCACAACCTCAATTTCCTCCCCAGAATAATTTGCTCTGGGAAGAAAAATGAAAAGGTGAATGTGGTTGGTGTTGCAGGCAAAAGGAATGTTTTTTACAATCAATTTTGGACACACTGGAAAGTGAAATGATTGAAAGAGAAAAGGAAAGTGTATTTCATCAGGAAGGGCTCAGAATGTTACACAAAGCATTTGGAACTATTATCACAGTGAGAGCAGGTAAGAGCTTAAATACTCTCAGTTTCTGCTTTCTCTCCTTATTTTTCCTTTACAAAATCTTTTGAATGCAACACTGAAAAAGAGAGACAGTATAAAACTAGAGATATAGATCCTTCCTTTCCACTGCCTTCTGAAAAGGATGTTTAATGGATGTGCTGCATTCTCAACTTCTTCATTCCCCTCCCTCTAGTCTCACCTCTGCCCAACTTTCTCTTAGTGCTCTTCTGGCATCCATTCCCCATCTGAGCCTCCCTTTCAAGCCTTTCCCAGCAACTGGGGGTCCCAGGGAGGGAGAACACCTCAAACACTCAAGGAGGAAGGGTAATCAGAGTTTGCAGAAGGTATCTACTCATCACTTCTGCTTCACTGACTTCCTCTCCTGGATACTGCTGTTACTTCTCATGGGTTAGGTGTGAAGAGAACTGAACTCAGCAATTCCAATCAAATGAGGTGCTAAGGCTGAGTTTAGGAGGAAGTAAGAAATGGAGTGAAAAATGCATCTAGAGGGGACAAGAATATTTCCCCCTGTCCTATTAATGTTTCGTTTCTATGGACACCCTAAAGCTGGCTAGGCTACAAGGACTATGATACTGCCAGTTTCAATAGAAATAAGGTGCATATTTAATTATAAAATTAGTAGAGTATATGCATTTCATACCTTAATTATAGACCAGGTCTATACTAGGTTAATAAGCCAAAGCAGTTTACAAAAAAAAGTAATGCTACTTTTTGTAAAGAGCTATTCCAATAAAAACAGTGATATTTATAGGCTGGGATATTTTAGGAGTATCTAATCTAGCTTAGCAAAAATATTGATTTTAAGCAAACTGACTGCTGATTTGAAGAAACAGAAGACAAAGCATCCCTTGTGTGTCTCTCTACAGTCCAAAAATATTCTTCTAGTCCTAGAAGCTCTTCTATTATGTATCCACACATCTACAAAAAAAATTTTAAAAGGACTTGTAGAATAGTTTAAGCCAGCACTGACAGTATTAGTAAGTAAGCAATCTCGCTGTCAAAACCAGTTAAAAACTTTCAAGCTGCATTCTTGAAAACCCCATAATCAAAGCAGCAGTAGATACACTGAGCAAGACTCAAACTGTGATTAACTGACTGTGACACACAGTGAGTTTGAAGTGACATGCAAACGGGAAAAAAGGAAAGAAAATGAAAGGAGATACAAACTGAGATTTAGAGACCAGCTTTACGTCCATAGTTTGGATTCTTGAAATTATTAATAGGGCTCTTGTATATTGGATTTTCTTGCTGAAGTAAAAGAAATGGTCAATATCGAATAATTCAATAGGAAAAAAAGAGCAACATTCTCAACTATCACTGAAAAAAAAATCATGCCATATATAAAGTGTCAGTAATTTTTTCCCCCAGTACGATTCATCTATTTTCTTAAATAAAACCAAATGGCTTCCTAGGACAATTAAAAAAAAATTCTTATCAAGCACATGGGGACATCGACTTCTACAGAACTGTAGTGAGGGGTTCTTGATTAGCAGACTCCTGACATTGCCCAGAGGCAGTGACTCCATAGTCTATGAAAGCCTATAGACCATAGGCTTGCTTTTCTTGCACATTTCTCTGTCGACAAAGAGCTGGGAAGATTTCAACAAACCAGCACCAGCCATGATTTTGTGACTTTATGGAAGTTTCCAAATTAACCCTTTGTCAGTATTCACAAGATTTCCTCAATAAATGCAAAATTTTCTTCTTTGCTTTCTACAGAAGTGACTCATCTTTGTAACAAATGTTTTAATTGTATGTTGGAAAGCATGGTAGAATTGCAAAGTTGAACTGTTCTGTCACCATCACATTTCCTCTCTGAAATGTTATTTAAATCTGAGTTACTACTCTCTTTCCTGCCTCAAGAAATACTTCTCTAAGAGGACTGGTTATAATCTGAAACACTTTAAAGCACATGAACAAAAATCTCCTATTTTCCCTCCTCTACTGCAACTTTTATACCTAGAAAAGCTTCTTGACTCACCGTATCCCACTTAGCATTCATCTTCTCCTTTTCAAATTTAGCAAATTCTCTTCTGTCATGAATGATCATTAGTAGTTTCCAAATCAATAATAATGCAAGTCCAATGAGAACAATTCCAGCAACCACACCGGCTACAATGGGAATGATGTCAGGACCGCTGGGGCACTCTGGGGAACAAAGCAAGGGAAACATGATTTTATAAAATGGTAAAGGTCATGCATATGCAGAAGCTGTTAATGTTTGATTTTGTACTGAAGCCAGTATTTTGAATATCAGATATGCCAAGAGTACTTTTCTTTCAAATAACAGAATTTTTGGAATATGTACATCCTGTAACATTTCAGCTTATTTTTATCCTTCTAATTTGTGTTTGATCTTAGCAACAGAACCACCTGTTCTGATGATAAAGTCTATACACTGCTAACCCCTTAAGCTTCTTATTTACAGTATTAAAAGTAAAATAACTGGCAATTGTATTTAAACATGAGAGAGCTCCAAGTCAAAGCTGTGGGAACTGGAGCACAAATGCCGACCAGCAGAACAGGCCTCACCTACAGAAACAGAATATTCTGAGTTGGAAGGGACCCACAAGGATCATTGAGTCCAGCTCCTCTCCCTGCACAGGGGAGCCTCAAGAGTCACACCATGTGCCTGAGAGCACTGTCCAAACACTCCTTGAACTCTGTTAGTTTTGGTGCTG
The DNA here is from genome assembly GCA_013397075.1 of Rhabdornis inornatus. Lineage (NCBI taxonomy): Eukaryota > Metazoa > Chordata > Aves > Passeriformes > Rhabdornithidae > Rhabdornis > Rhabdornis inornatus. The sequence continues at coordinate 1,253,388 of VWZS01000915.1, read as the reverse complement.
TGAACACTTCCCTGGAGAGTCTGTTCCAGTGCCCAGCCACTCTCTGGGTGAAGAATCTTTTCCTAATATTCGACCTAAACCTCCCCTGGCACAACTTCAGGCCATTCCCTTGGGTCCTGTCACTGGTCACCACAAAGATCAGTGTCTGCCCTTCCTCTTCCCCTCACAAGGGAGCTACAGACTGTGATGAGATGCAAGGTGATTTAAAGCAGCTGACACAGAAATAATAATCCCCAAATTAATATCCAACTCCTACTATTAACATTAAATTCCCAATGATCACAAATTGAAGAAAGGCTTTTGCGGAGCTCAGTGCACAGACTGAAGGAGTCAGAAGCAAATTAATGCAAGTCCTGTTCAATAGGACAACTGTTGATAGAACAAAGCTTCCCCCATGCTGGAGACTCCTTGTCTTCAGAGCTGCCTCTGCAAGAGTGAGAGAAGGGACACGACAGGAATTCCTTGGGAGCCAGTAAGGAACAAGTGTGCTCCACAGAACACAGCTCTACTGGCCAGAGCTTGTTCCTTCAGCACTTGTATGGCACAATTTAAAGTGCCTCCTTGTGCATGATGGGCTTGATCCACCTCTGAGCTAAGGCAGCAGAAGCTTATACATGAAGAAAATGTCAGGCCCAAAACCATAGGGCATGTATGGCTTGTCCTAGGAGACAGAGCTCCTCTACACTGTGGACTACTTCTATAGAGAATTTAAAACATTCTGAATTGAAGCAGTATTTATTTCTAAGAGCTACTAGCCACTGGACTGTAAGTCATGATCATCAAAATGATCAATTCTGAAAACTCCTCAAATATATAATACATCACTAAATCTCTAAGATAAGCATTTTCCATCAGGTTCTTAAAAATCAGGAGACCACAAACTGCTAATGTACAGGACCATAAATTCTGCACTGCTAGATGCAATATCCAGTGATTCAAACTAAAAATACTCTTGGTAAATAAATGGTAAATTGATGGAGTTGTAGAATTGTTCTCACTTTTTTCTGTCAGAAGATTGATCTATTAAGGATTAACTAAACAAAATGATTTTGGGATCTATTATTGAAGGTACCACAGTCAAGTAAAAGCAAAGGTTCTGAGCATAAAATAATTCAAGCGGTTTGCAGCATAGTACACAATTTCATGTAGACTGATTCCAAATTATTAAGAAAAGGAAAAGAAAAAGGAACAAAACCTATAACCTGTAGCAGAAGCCTAGTAAAAAAATTACCAAAATTTATCTAAATAGGACTTGCTACAGGAGAGATAAAATAAGCCTGAGAGTACATCAAGTGCAAGCAGGAAATGTTTCAACAAATATACATATCTGATTTACCTTTTGTTTTTTAAAAACAGAATCTGTTTCTATCAGCCCATGGGTTTGAAAAATCTAGATCTAGGGAGACATATTTTTCTAAAGCCACTCAGACATGCACAACTGTCACTCGGGGAACAGGCACCTGTTTTCACCCAAATCAACCAGAGGCACTTTGTAGCACCCAACAACTGCACAAACTAACAGCAAAGAAGGAACAGGCAATATCGTGTTCCTACCTGGGGTCTCCACCACGTGGACATGGGCTTCACCATTTGAGTTGACAGAGTAGGTGAAGTAGAACCAGCAGTCATCAACATCCTTCTCTTTGCAGTGAGACAGGGGGTCAGGCTGGTTGGGCTGTGGCAGCTTCTCCCGGCTCTCCACGCGAGTCATGTTGAAATACATACACTCCTGGGAACACGTCTCCTTCTTCTCTCCCTTGTCAAAAGCTCTGCACTGAATGCAGTCCCTGGGCAAGCACAAAACAGAAACTGTGCTTTTGAATGTGTTCATGGAAGATATCTAGCATTTAATCTAAAGAAATTTTAGGGAGAAAACAGGGAAAAAAAGTCCAAGAAAACCAACCCTTTTGCCATAAAAGTTAGGGAAAAAGTAAAGCAAGACATGGCTTTGTACCAGTCAGAACATTTATACACCTTGAGATTAACAGAAGCTCTTTTCATAAATTCCTCTTTCCCTGAATGACCCACAGGCTTCAAGGACAGAAAAAGCCTTTTCAACACCTCTGCCAGGGAAATGAACACTCTCAGACAAGGCACTGTGAGAACAGGGTATTTACAGTGGAACACGCACAGGTTAAAAAGAACAAACTCATGACAAGCTTTACAGTGGGGTATCACTGAATAATCCATTGAAAAAAGCAGACTGAACAGGATTTTTATACTAAAAAGGTGAAGGTTTTTTCTCAGCACAAAGTGAGTTGCACAGGAATCCGCTCAGCCACTAATCCTAAACTTATTTCAAAGTTTTCATGCAGAAAATGCTAGGTTTCTAAAAACCTGGATTTCCAAAGGAAGGATGCAAATTTCACTGGCCCGCACAGGTATAGGTTTAGATTTTGACTGTCAAGTTAATAGTTCCAATAGTATTTCTTTTAAGCAAAAAGCTTAGCTGAAGTTTAAACTATCAAAAGCTTTGTTTTGAAAATCCTCACATATCACAAACTCGAAATGCACAGAAGCTGGGGCTTGGTTTTCTGGGTACGTACTTGTGCTCTGTACAGACACCGAGGCAAGTCTGACACGTTTCACATGTGGGGCCTTGGAATTTGGGATCTGTACAGTTACAGGTGCCACATTCACAGGTTCCTCTTCCATTGCAAATCTGCCCATTGGATGCCATACATGGTGTAGTATCCAAGGAACAATCGCAGGCACTGCCAGTGAAGTTGGGGAAACACTCGCACACTCTGCACTTGCAGATTCCATTTCCTGTGCAGTGGAAAGGTATTGCCATGAAATAAACTCTAACATAAAAAAATCTGTGACAGTGAGAAATAAATGTTCACCACCTCAGGGTAGATAAAAGAAAAAGAAACCATGCTGGTGACATAATGAAGACTCTAATGAATTAAGAGATACAAATTAAATTTTAGCTCCTTGAAAGACTACTTGCAGGCATTTGTCCCCTTTTCCCATTCTCCTATACATTTGCATTTCCTTTCATAAACAAAATAACAAGACTCGGGAATATCAGATCAAGAATAGTATAATGTAACGACCATATCCCCTGGGTGGAGAACACTACAGCACTGCTTCAGTTCACAATCTTGTGTGCATACAGACAAACTGACCGCTCCTGTCTTCACATCTATCACTATACAAACGTATAAAGCCAAGACTTAAAAAGATGAAGAGTGCTCTAACTGCGGATTCAAAACACAGAAAAATGGAACAGCTTTGGCTCCACAGGACACCAATGTTCAGCTGCTGTACTTCTGACCTCACACTTCTGACCCAACCCAACTTCATGCTCCTTACACCCTCTGCACAAGAAACAAGATGCCTTTATACTGGATGACCAGGAAAGACCTTTGCCTACACCCCTCCTCCTCCAATGAGGACCAAGTGTTTCAGCCACTGTCACTGTGTAATCTGGAACATCACCACCACTGGTCCCATCCTTTGTGGAGCAATAGTGGATTCTGACCAAATCAGACAAATGAGGTATTCTCATCACTCAGAGCTAATGGCTTCTCTGTTTTATTTCTGTATCACAGAAAACACTGACATAGTAGTTATACTACTACTGGATACTTCCACATGCAAAGCAGCAAAATAATTCAGACACTGGCTGCTAAATGGTTTTTTGAATTGCTTTTGATTTCAGGAATTAACTATCATCGAAGTCTTGCTTCAAGTGCTTAAGGTGTTTTTCTGGATCTTGCACATTCTAGTCTTCACTTACCTTTCAGAACAGTGTCAAGCACCAAAGAAAAGCACTCACTATTTCAAGTAAGCTGAGGGCATTCTCTCTCTCTCTCTATTGACACAGTGGTTACACTGAGCCAGTATAACATTACAATCTCAGCACAGTTGTCTCAGCCTTCTTTACTGTAATACCTGAGGGTAATTCTGCAATAAACAGCAGAAGTCAAGTTCACCCCAGGACAACTTTACACCCTTCTTGGAGCTGTGATTCAAGGAAGGTGAAATGTGCATTAACAGACTACATGTTCAGAGGGCTGTTTTATTAATAGACAAGTGTTTGCAATCACTGAATCTGTGACTATCCTCATCTCTGTTATCAAGTGACTTCGATCTTTTACCTACGTATGCCTACTCTGCTGGGTAGGGAAGACAGACTTGTAAACTGCTGACCAGCTTTGCCTGAAGAAAGCTGAAACACCTCTCACCTCCACAGATTAAACCATTTGATCGATCACAGTTGAAGTTGTCACATTCACAGTATTTGCCAGAATACACTTCATTGGTGTTTTCCCTTTTCTTGCACACACACTGTCCACAAATGCATTCTCCATTGTTACTGCAGATTTCTGTGCTGTTCTCCCTCCTGCAGTAAGCATCCATATCCTCACTATTTACTTCATCTGTGCTACATTCACATAGTCTTCCAATACGTCCTTCATTACATCTGCAAGGTAAAAACATGACTGAGAATGTAACCTTAACTGAAAGTCACACAAAAAAAGGCCACAAGAATAGCACAAGGAACAGGAGTAAAAGTGACTACGCTCTCAAAGGATGTTCCAACTTAAACTTCAAATGAGGTTTCCAGCTGACACCCATGTACCAGGCACTGGAGCAAACTGGACTAAGTTGCTTTTATGCTGATTATTTTACCTGATATTCCAGGTGAGAGACTATGTGTCACCCCTCTAACTAAACTGTCACATAATCATTATTAATCCCTCTCTCATGTGACAGAACAATAATTATTTCTCAAGTAACAGCAACTGCTCCTGTAGCTGCTGTCGTGTTTCAATAAAAAGGTTTCCTATGAACAGCAATTAAGGAGGAGAGTAGATGATCTTCAGAGCTGCCAAACTGAGATCTTCAGGGATCATCACTTCTCATTATCAAGGTTAAGATATTGACAAGGAAATGGAAGTTGCTCTTGTTCCCATCAGTGATTGACAGACTGTTAGGTGATGTCCATCAGAGACAAGAGATCATTGGGAAACTGCTGCATTTACAAAAACAGAAGGCTGTGCTTACCCACAGGCCTGTTCTCACCCACATGAAACCAACAGGACACCAGTGACAGTGACACCAAGTATAAGAAGTTTTTCTACACATAGATAGGAAAATCTGTTCTCTTTATTTAAAAAGGAACAGCAAAAACTGATCTATATCCTTTCAAATGACTCAAGGCCAAATTTGAATTCTGACTCATACAATAATGCTGATCTAATGATCAATATTTAAGCATAGGGATTATTTGCAGAGATATGGCAGTATTTCAGAGTATACTAAAAGAAACAGGCCTGTAACAGCAATTCATGTTCTTTTGCTAAAAAAAAAATTAGTAAACCCAAGTAAACCCTAATTAAGGAAACAAAGATCTTGCTCATATTTCTCTTTTGCAAAATTAAAGAAAATGTCTATTTATTTACCTGCACGCACCACATTCAAATGTTCCATTTCCTGCGTGGCAGGCTGGACTATTAGGTTCTCCTTCACTTTGACACTGACATTCACAGATGAACTGGAGATTAATTTCCACTTCTTCAGTGAATCCCAGTGGTTTAATTTTAATTGTTTCATTTTGCTCTTTCTTTGGACATTCATTAGCTGTTATATTAATCTCAAACGTAACCTGCAGAAAAAAAAAGTATCACGTTACCAACAAGGAGTTTTGTCTGTACTATTAAAAAGAAATGCTGTGTTGGACACTTTAAGTGCATTTTGTATTTGAGCAGCAGCAAAAACCTGAGTTACCTCATCTCCAATTGAAATGTTAGAACACTTCCTTCCATCTTCTTGTGTGCCATTCACTCCATTCTTGCAGAAAGACTTGTAACTGATTGTCACTCCTTTTGGTAGCTTAGTATTTTCCAGGATAACCTCTGAAGACAGAGACTGAAACAACAGTTATTACCTAACTTCAAACTGAGTTGCAGAAGTGTTTTGTCAAAGAACAGACATAATACAACTATGCCCAGTCTAAGCACCAACCCCACAGGCACACTGGAATTATTTAAGTTCCAGTGTGCTGAGAAACACCAGCCCAGGGCTGTCCAAAGTGTGGTGACCCCTTCTCATGTCTGAACTTGTTACAAGGTCAGGACAGATTTCCACAGATGTTGGAGGCACTTGTTTATCACATGTACTCCAAGGGAGATGTGAGGCTCATTTACACACAATGCAGCAACGAAGAAAATATTGTGGGGCCAAACCCAGCAAAATAGCGTTTTTTGCTAACACTTGGGGAAAAAAGTAAAAGTGAAGAAGGTGAAGAAACAGTGTGGGTTTTGGTTGTGAGTTTTATTTTTTGAAAGGGAAAATGTGGATGGTAATTTTTCCTTGTAATGTCATTTAAAATGTCTTTAAGAGCGTATCACCTTTTCACTCATCTAACCTCTTACCGTCATATTCATTGCCTGAATAGAGCAATGGAGTGTATTTACAGTGTAGAATACTAACTAATACACCTTGGAGTCTCTTCATGAAAAACTTAGGAGCAAGAAAAACTAATACATAAAATCTGAACTTACATTGTATGCGTCAATGATCAGCTGAATCACATTGCTGGAATTTGAAGACAATGTTCCCACTGCTGATTTTGGTATCAGATTTTTCAGTTCCTTTCAATATTGACAAAAACAGAAGGAAAAGTACAGTCTTACTAGCAAACAAAGTATAATTTGCAGTATAAATGGTGATTATATGTGTTAGTGCGTTAACTAGTCAAGTACTTCAGAAAACAAGGCTGTGTTGCTAGTGATGAACACAATTTTTGAGGTTATACATAGCCCAGCTAGCACAAACAAATACCCAGCTTTTTCTTCCCCTTTGCATTTTAACTCAGCATTTGGTAATAGAATACTAAGCCCTTCTCTTGTACAAGTTGACCACAATCTCTCTTCAACCACACTTAGAATACATTAAAAATAGGCAGGCATCATTTTCCAAGAAAAAAAAGAAAAAACAATTTGAATACAGTTTAAAAAAGAACCCCAAAACCAAAAAAACAGGTTAAAAGAAGGAAAAATATGCATGTCCTTTACACAGTCATTTCCTCTTGCACAATCACATCCAGCAGTTTAGTTAATTTTAAACATGGGGTATATAAATAGAGCACAAGAAACAAAATACGTTCTTTCATAAGTGTGTCCCCTGATTCAGTGTCCACACCCCCCTCAGCTATTTTGCTGTAAAAATGTTCACAAAAATTAGAACTGTAAATGTGTTCTCCACTCACTCATACCTATAAAGAGTAGCAACAAGGGGCACTTTCTCACTATAAATTACAGTCAGTTTTGATTTGAAGAAATAAAAAAAACTTAATAAGTATGTATGTGGGTAGCAAAATATTACTTCCATGATCACTTACTTCCACAATTACTTTAATTTCAAATAAGTAAATTTTAATGACTTCAGAGTAATTTCTTTACCTTATAGACTGCCTGAAACTCTTCAGTAACAGCAAAGATTGTCTGAATATTGTTCTCACTAAGTTTCTGTACCAGATGAGCAATAGAAGGATAATCCTAAAAAAACAAGCATAAAATTAAATTCAAATTTGAGACATGTTGCTAGAAAATAATCTAAATAAAAAAAGACTCTGACATCATAAATACAAATCATCTTTAGAAACACAGTCCAACTCCTAACTAGCCAGCTCATGTCACAGCTCTAAAGCAAAACAACCTCTGAAAACAAACAGGCATTGGTAAAATTTCATATGTGCCTCATGAAGACAGGTGTTTATTCACATGGACATTATCACATTCCATGCCATATAAAAGGTTAAATCCTTAATCTCAATGTTCTCAGAAAATTATCTTCAGTCCCTCAAAACCACTACTTTTTGCACTGTTTCACAAAGAAATGATGAAATAAAACTGAATTAATTCTAGGTTTTTATTGAACAATTTTCACTCAAAGTTCGGAATATATGAACACACAAACTTGGTAAAGCTTAGGGTAGTTACCTCATGTGGTAAACGTTTCTCTCTGCATTTTTTGTCTGATTTCCCTTCCAGTAAACGATGAAGGCAATGTTAACCATACTCTTACCATAAACTTGGCATCATAAGATTTCAGTCTTAAAAAACTATTCAAGCAGATATTTTATAGTATTTTTCACTAGCAAACTATTCTGAAAATGAAGACTAGTGAAATGATAAAATAATAAAACAGCCATCACAGTTTTCCAGTGGACATACAAGCCCATTACTTAGGAGTTGGACTTTGTGACCTTTGTGCATCCCTTCCAACTCAGAATATTCTGTGGTTCAGTGTGGCATACAGGATTATTAGTCATCAAAAAGGTTAAAATCCAGCAATACATAATAATAGCATGAAAGTTGCCATTTCTTGAAATTTTCCAATTAAGACTGGATTAATTCTTGAACATTTGCTTTAGTTTAGCTAAAGTCACTTGATATAAACAGGTAAATTTTCTAAGACATAGTGGTCTGAAACTACACCAGATGACCCAATGAGTTCTTTTGAGCTTAAGCACCATAAAATATTGATTTCCCTAGAAGATGACATAAAGACTTACGTAATAGTGGCTCATTGTGTACACATTATTTTCCAGATGACATTTCCCATCATTTGGCAGAACAATTCCACCAAGTTTACCATCTCCTGCAAAGTGGAATCCAGCATCTGTGGAAAACACTAATAGTCTTGTAACATTCCTCCAGCCAATTTGTTCCTTGGGAAAAACACAAACAGATTTTTGGTATTTTGTACTGACTTATTTTAAAACATTGGGAACCAACACTTGAGAGAGAAATGCATGGAAAAGTAGACAGACTTCGGAAAAGCCACACTGCAAAAGTGTTGCCCTGGAAACATCAATTCATGCAAACTTCAGAAACACCTGTATTTCATTAAATGTCTACTCCTTGCACCCAGCACAGTGCTTGCCAGAGGACTGGCCCATGAGCATCCTGGCTCACAACTGCAGAGCCTAATTATGTAAACTGCCCTTTCCTATTTTTTTTTTTAATTTTTCCTTGGAGCTGAAGCCCTACCTAATTTAATGAAAGAAGACCATACAAAAGTGTCATATACTAAGTTACCACCAAAAAAACCCTAGAAGGCTTATGATAAACACTGCACTTTTAAATCAAAACTCAGATAATTTCAGAAAATCTTGAATCCATCGATCAACAACAAAAATTATATGGTAACAAAGCAATAAACTTGGGTATTGGTTTTTTGGGAGACCATTTTGTACAGGTGCATAGAAAGAGTCCATCAGAATGACAGAAACAAAGAATCCTTAGGCAGTCAAAATTAGCAAAAAACAAGTTTTCCACCTACTTTCTGAGAAACTAGTAGAAGTCACAATACACCAAATTTCTACAACCATGAGAAGCTTACAGACCTTTAAAATAATCTGAGAAAAATCTGCTTCCTCAGGATCTCATACACTTTTAAGCAGAACCTGACTCTTCCTCTACAGCAATCTTTAAAAGCGTTGTCTCTATGTGCTGTGATCACAACCTCTGTTCGGCACCTTCACGTTTCCCAGTCTCATTCTCTCACTGAATTCTTCCTCACCTACTTTGTCTTGCTCGCAAGGAGGTGACATTCAAATGCCATAAAACACTAAGGCTGCAATCAAACAATTTTATCTAATAGAACAGTAAAAAAAAAAATACACTTACCCCACAAACTGCAACCTGCATTATTGCATCAAATCCACCTTCAGGAGAATCTAAGTTCCCAGAAATGTGCTGTTTACCTACAAGTTCATTGAATTTGTTTCCTTCACTGGTAAGGCTGAGCACATTTTTATAGCTAAACGGACTTGTACAGTTCTGGTCCCCTGTACAAGGATTTCTGAGTTTGGCTGGTGTTGTACTTATATAAGGCATCACAGTTTTCTCCACAAAAGAGCCAAAGCCTAAGAAAAGAACAATAAAATCCCTGTAAGTTGAAGAATGGAAGTCTCATTTCTATTATCACACAACAGAATTCAAATGCATTATAGCTGAACTGACATCAGAAATAGTTCTTATACTTATGCCCCACCTTCTCCACCAATGCCAAACACTTTTATGCTGTTCAACAGGTCCCATGTATTAGAACATCTACCATAATACTGCTAAATTGAAAAAAAAATAGTCTTCATATACAATCGTGTGAAAAACATCAGGAAGGAAACTGGGGGGTTTCATTATTGTTTTTTTTTAAATAGGCAAATCTTTCTTACCAATCCGAAAGTCTGAAGTTATTTTTTCCATCTCTAACATCAGAGCCGTTCCGAGACTTTTCACATTCTCTAAATCATCTTTCATAGAATAGGAGAGGTCCATAAGATAATAAAGGTCAATGGGGTAGTCTTCAGCTCTCTTAAATGTTAATGAAAATGTCTGGGGTTCCCCTGTTTCAGAGATTAAACAACAAGCAGAAATCATTAAAAATTCTGTAACTGCACTGGCAAGAAAAATGTCTTTCTAAGGAAAGGCTTGTAAATCCTTATGAAGGTTTTGAATTACAGGCGAGTTATTTTTTCTCCTGTTGGCTGAAACATGTAACATCAAATTATGATGAAAAAAATGTCAACAAGTGCTTCTTTCAAATTTTCAACTTCATATTTCGGAGGTACTTTATCTCCCCACAAAAGAACTAGCATGCCAAAAACCAAGCTTCTTGTAGTTGCTGCAATTTCAAATCTTCATACTTGCAATCATTCTAACAAGGTTCCTGTAAGACCTAAGGACAAATTTTCAACATCTATTTTCATCCAAGATTACTTCAATAATTCTCAAAAGTTAAAAAAGCACATTGTTTTAATAGGTTTATAAAAGAAAAAATAGTTCTCGATGGAATATTGAGAGTTACTTTGCATCTACCAAGCTTAGAGCACAGAAATGGCAGTGAGAGAACAGCAAGTTAGTACATGCTGTGATTGGAAGGCCAGACCCTGCATTTTACCTACAGAAGAATGTAGTATCACTGTGATGCTGAAAGGCAGCAGAGAAGGATTATACACACATACCACACACCTCCTTTCCCAGAAACTGGAACAGTATTTTTTTGCCTATTTTATATGAAATCAGGAATTAAATCAATAGGAATTCCTGCTCCCCTCAGTCATTGAGCTTAAATGGTAGTATTGCTGCTACTTAAGTTTGCTTAATCATTTGGAAACATTTGCTAAACATCAGCAAAATTAGTAAAGTGAGAAAAACATTGAATGGGCGAGTTGAATAGTATATAGATCACACAGCTGTATAACATGGTTTTCACAAAAAAAAATCCCCAACAACAAAACAAAGGGGGAAAAAAGCCTTAACACAAAAAATCCAGCACAAAAATCTGTTTGGATGTTCCTTAGCTAATATTTCCAAAAGCCTGCACAGAAAGCAAGTATCGCCATGTTCTGACGAAGAAACTTCTGTGTCAACAGAGGAACAATAATTTGGTTTGAAGCAAAAAAGTTCACATTAGAAATAAATAGGAGCCATACCAAAACTGCAAAATCATTTTCATTACTTTCCTCTCTACATCATGCTGAGACTGCTTCACATCACCTTCCAATTATTACTGCAGCTACCACCAAGCAGCTGACCTCAAGTACAAGCTCTTCTTCCACGAAAATACAAGGCAGCTGTTCAATGCGTCTACAGTACCTAAGAAGTCTCCTTGAGGACAATCCCCATTGTGCTCAAGTGAGCCACTAGCCCTGTTCCTCCCTGTCCCCCCTATTTGAATGAAGCTCTCTTTAGGGGATAGAACTTATGCACAACTACTTTGTTTTTCATTACTGTGGTTCTGCGTCCACATCTTTAGCCCCTGGAAGGTATTTTATGTAGCAATCCAAAAATTGTGCTGCACAACTACAAAACCACTTTGTTCAGACATGCTGACTTCAGGCAACATCAGTAAGCAAAAGGAAATGCTCTCATAACTTAAAGTTTTTGCTGACTCTTCTACTTTCATCCTACAGGCACAGTGTAGAAAACCAACTACAAAATACTGAAAACAAAACAATTGTACCTTTGTGATATATCTAACAATCTATGCTGTATCAACTTTCTCCTAAGTTCTATTGGGTAAATAGAACAAGAGATAGTATTTAATCTTTCTTAAAAAATCAAACAGTATTTGGAGTACCTAAACACCTGGAGCTGAACTGAATGGCTCTGCTATCACTCACATTATCTGAAAAATAGTCATTTCTGTAACAAAATGGTTACACATGCAAATCAAAAAAATGCAGACGTGGTGGTGACAGAAAAATCATCCTAAAACTGGAACGAAACTGTCCTTACCGACTCTTAGATGCAGTGATAATTTCTGTGGCTGGATCTGTGTAATGGCTTCTGGTTTCAGCTTCTCTGCAGCACCTTTCTTACGATTTGTTACTTCTCTATTTTCAAGCAGCTGTTTGCTGCCTCTGGGATTTTCTATATCTTCCATAGGGCAGCCTTTACTCTTCAGTGCTGCCAAGTCATCACACCGGGCAGATGTTGGCTCTCCTTCTTGCAAAAAGTCCTAGAAAACACAGGCAAAAGAGTATCAAGTTTACAGCTATGTGCAAGTTTTTATATTTTACCCACAACTGCTCTTTCTACAATGGTCACATCTTTTTTTTTTCCCCAGAGTTCAGTAATAAAACACATGATCTTGAAATATATTAAATGATACTACATACATTCAGTGACTACTATTTACTCCAGGAGTTTGCATCTACTTATACTTATCTGTGTATAAGATGCAAGTAAGAGGAAAAAAAAAATTAGGCTCAATGCCCCCTCCATCAGAAGCAGGACATCTGTTTAAATTTGCGATTCTAAAAGTGACTGCAAGTAGAAAAACCTTTTATTTTCACATAGTTATCAATAATGCAAACCTATATATTATACAGCCTGCTTTTAACATTCTTTCCTTTTTAATTAAGACTATATAAGTGTGCCTTGATACTCCACAAAAAAAGTAATAGCTATATGATGACAGAGCAGGGCAAAGACAGAGAACTCTTATTTTGGGGAAACTTAATGTGAAAGTAACACCCATAAGTAAAACCAATCCTTAACTTTGTTCTGAACAACAAATTATCATTACTTTGAACCTTAAAAAAAGCTTTAACCTCAAATATAAATAAATAAGCCTTCTAATTGAGAAGCTTGGCAATTCTGATTCTGCCCCTGTCCCCAAAATATGCATATAAATAAATGTATACTAAATGTATAACTTGTATACAGTTATTGGTGACACAGACCTACAGGAAATCTGATAGCTCAAAGCCAAATTATAACATCAGTCAGTTTAATGTAATTTAATTTAATGTTGCAAGTTTATGAACTGGTGTGAGGAGGCAATAAGTAAGTATGCAATATATAGAAATAAAGATAAATTTTCACCTCCTAGGAAGAAACAGGAAAATTTCTCAGTTTCCAGTAATAAACCAAAGAAGAGCTATAGAAAATATTTTCTTCTGTTTCTAACCTGAAGAAGATATATCAGCATACACTGGTTATATCTTATATTTTGTAGTTTCCTGAATTTAATTTTTCTTAACCTAAGAACATACCCTTTTTGTTTCATAATGAAACAAACTACCCACCCACACAAACCTATGTCCTACTCCTCAAGTCTACCAATAACAGAAAACTAAAATTTGAAAATCTGTCTTTTAGAAGAAAACCCCCCTTCAATCTCTTTCCCTACTCCACTTACATCTGTCTAAAATTAGCTCTTACTCTAATGTCACTGGAAGAATATAATTAAGCATACTCAGACAGATTGCACATTGGAGTAATTTTAAATAACTATGAGACAGCCTATAGGGTCTGTATACACTTAGGATTTAGAAAACGAGAAGTAAACATATTGTGAAAAACATTTATACTCAAATCAGGAAAATCATAGTATTTGATTTTTTTAAATACAAATAAGTATCGAATTGAATAACTGAGGAAACTACTATTAATAAAAACAGACATTTCTATATGGGTAAACTATTCATTAAAGTTTGAAACCAAAGGAAAAAAAAACAAACCATAAAACGATTTCTGCAACACTTACTGTTTTTTTACACCAGCCACAGTTTGGTCCTGCTTGTATACATTCCCCACATGACTTTGCATTAGCTTTTATGCAGTCGCTTCCACCTAGCGAGGAACGCAAATCCATCACTTGATTTATAAAAAGGTGTTTACAACAACAGCATTTCACTTTGGTTCACTCTGGTTTTGTAAACTAAGTTCCAACTACAAACAGGTTATTAACATGAGATACGACTGACCTACTGCCATTAGCATTTGTCTAGTGAGAATGTTTTTATCCACATAAATAACTGCTAAACAGATACAGTTTTAAAGCAGCCATTAACTACTGCAGTGCAATCAAGTGCCTTACCTTGCTGGGCAAATCCATTCCATATCAAGCAACAGAGAACGCCAGCACACGTGAGCAATTTGAAATTAGCCTGCAAGACAGAACCAGAAACCAAACTGGATGATTTACTGTAATGAGTAAAGGCAAAAAAAAAAATTCACCAAGCTGTGGACACATAACTGTGTTTCAGAGGAGACAAGGAATATGGAACAAATGCAAATCTAATTATCTTAGTTGTACCAGCTGGACAGTTTTGCCCTAATACAAACCATGTTTTTGAGCTACACTGTATTTAGAACACAAACAGCATCGCTTCTTAAGTAATTTTGAAATGCTCTTCTGCTAGATAAACCAGCAAGGTGTGAGAAATTTGGAAACATTGTTCACTTGGGGGGAAGAACCCAGACCAATCTTTAACACCTTATAAAAAAATATTTATGCTCTGAACCTTATCAGAGAGAGGCTTCTAAATAAAGCCACCACAGCAATACAGAACGGAAACAGAGCTTCTATACCCACATCTCTGTTTCAAGATAAACACCAAGGCCCTTTACAAAACATTTTATTCGGAATCTTCAAAGGGCATTTTACAGATTAACTTCGCACTTTATACAACAAACTAGAAATTTCCTCTAAAAATATGCACCATAAAGTCTACCCCTATTTTCTCTTCTTTAAACAACAGAAAATTAATGGATACCACACATATAAAAGAAAAAAACACTTTGTTCAGTGCTATAAGTATTAATGAAAAGCTAAATTTTTCTAAATTTTTTCTACCTTAATAGCAAACAGTCAGCCAAGGTCAGTCATCTTTTAAATTCTGATACTATTTTAAATTCTATTTCTCTTTTATTCATTATAAGAGTTCTGAGAACTTAGATGATAACAGCCAGTTTCCTTGAACACCCTAAAATGTTGTTGCTAATTAAAGCCTCTCCAGTCATCCTGGAAACAAAAGTATTCTTAATAACTTTTTGTTCTAGAAAATATCTTGCAGTATAGCCAAGGAAAAGTGAATTTGGCAGAATCCCTCAACTGAAGGTGTCATTTTTCTACATTAGCAACAAAGTAAGCAATACTCAAATTAGTACAGCAGTTGAGCTTTGGTTTTCACACAGCGAAACACAGTTGTTACTTTGCACATCCAGCCAGACCCATCAGAGAAGGATGACTGCTCCAAAATCTGATGAACAGAAGCCAACCCTTTAAAAACAGAAGCCAACCCTTTGCTAACAAACTGTATCCAACAACAGTAGATGGCTCATATTTTTCTGATAAATCGTTTTGGCTCACTTTTTCAGTGGATGATATGGTGAGAGGACAGACAGTGGAATTCAGACACAGGAGAATTAAGAGAATATGCTGTTGAACTACTTTGATAGATGTTATGCATAAGCAGGAAAGAAATTACTAGTTAAAACAAGAGGAAAAAATTGAACTATGAATTATACCTTACTTGACCTTTCAACACTACTTACTGCATATATACAACTCAAATTTTTCTCTGCACACTGCTGCAAGTGACCAGTCCTTCAGTCACAAAAACTCTCATCCAGGAACACTTTTATTAAGTCCTTTTATAAGTGATCACCTAAATTCAACCTGTTCAACCACAAACCTTGATCAGAGGGGAACGGTGGCCCAAGGAATGCAAGCAGATGGAAGACAGGTGAAGGGACTGAACCAAGGCTTGGAAAAACAGTGGTTACATCGTTAGGAGCTCATCTACCAGAGCAAGAGTCTGGACAGCAAGTCCTAAGCAGGTTGCTCAACTTTTAGGTTCTTCTTTCCTGGTTTTATGGTAGGTATGTTGTGTTCAGCAAACCTTGCTTCCCTCAAGTGAAAGGATATTTTGTTACTCGAGAAGCAGTTTTGCTTCTAGCACAGCCCAGAATGGGGTGGGCTTTTCAGTAAGAAAAAAGCCAAGCTGCTGACACCAGGTGAGTACCATCTTTTCTGTCAGCCGAGACAACAAAATTATAAACAGTTCACCTTTTTAGGGCAGACTACGAGTGGATGCACAGCAAGTCCACACAGATTATATTAATAAGTCAGCAAAGATGTGACACAGTGCTAAAGCTATGATTAAGACTATTTGGAAGAGAAACGTTCCACTGGAAATGCATCCACATGATGAGCGCAGTTCTGGGCACAGAGTGCCGGTAAAGCTAACAAGGAAAATGTCCTTTCCCATATATGGCTGCGCCAATGCCTCTCCCAGAGCCAAGCACACAGCTCGCTTCCTTTACCTCCACTGCTTAACAGCTTTTCCAGCTGCCGAGCGCTGGGAAAACACAGCGGAGATCCGCTGGTTTGGATTCAGCTCTGAGCGCTGCCCCATGCAAGCAAAGCCACGCACACCCTCATCCTCTGACCCTCCTGCCGGTGGAATGCACTGCCCTGCAGGCCCCAGTCAGCACCGGGAACTGCCCTCCTGCAGATTTTTCCATTGAGGGAATAAACCTAAACAAATAACTCCCGAGTACACTGGATGGCCAAAGGAAGCCTTTGGAAACCCTCGGTGGAGCTACAACTAAATGTTGTGTCAGTATTCAACCACAGATGACTGCAACAGAAAAAAACCCCCAATTTTACAAGAAATAAATTAATATTTTTTACGCAACATTTAACTACTTTCTATTAGACTTGTTCTCTCCTTTCTAAGTCCTTAAAAAATATTCCAGAATCCTTGAAAAAGTGGCTTTTTTTCTTCCTGAATAAAAAGCAACTCAAAGCCAAGAGACTGAAATCTCTTTAATAAATGTATCACCACTTGGATCCTTTCTAAAAGGCTGCAAATGGTGTGCTGTTGAAAAACTGATTTTAAAATTATTTCTGCACATTTGTGAACCATACTCTATTTTGGTTAAATATTTCAGGAAAACAAACATAGACATAACCCTAAATGTTTAGATTCAATGTTTTCCAAGTTGTTTCTTTTGCTGTCTCAACAAACAGTAATGCTTGAAGAAAATTTTTTATTTATAAGGTCAGCTTTGATGGAAATCTCTGGAGCTTTTAATTTGAAATGAGAGACTCATTAAATGACAACAGAAAGAAGGAAGGATTACTTCTCCATAGAATTTTGAATTTGTAAATTAAGTATTTAGAACCTTCACATTCTGTTAATCATCAAGATATTTCGAAATTAGCCAGTCCACAGTTCTGAAGCCTTTAAAAATTTATTTATTAGAATGGCAATAGCATCCCTGCAGAAAATGAACTGGGCAAATGAGATCAAGGAACAAAGGTAAGAGTTAGACACACATTTATTCCTTTGAAATTAAATACTGATTGCTATGCTGCTCTCCTCTCATCACTCACCAGCTCAGCACTGCCACAGGCCACAGTTTATACAGATATTAAGCCAATATTAACAACAACGTGTGAGGTTCCTGCAGTATTAATCCCCTCACCCAGTAATGCAGTATCCACCAAGCTGATGGCAAGCACAGGCAAACATCACACGGCATCTGCCCCTACTGCATTCTCACCTGTGCCTTACTGCAAAGCTTTCCATTGAAACATGCAACCAGACCATGCAGGAAACATTTCAGTGCGCAGTAAGAGCTGAGCTGTTTGTGAGATGCCACCTTTCTGAAGCAGTATCCAGACGGCCAACTTACTCATATCCCCACACACCACTCTAATTGCACTTATAAACCTAGAAATGAATACACAACTCACACTTTTGGACTCACATTTGTGCCTCCCACAGCCTGACACCTCTTAGCATGAGCTGTATTTCCATGGGTTTAAATCTTGGCTCAGAAATGCTGCATGGAATTGATTCCTCCTAGAGCTGATATTAGGTTTACAGCCACTTTCGTGTAGCGCAAGGATGGAAAGCCACTTAAAAGAGCTGCCCCATCCTCCTTGTTGATGATTCACTCTTGTTAGTCAACCTCCCGGCTGATTATTCTTACTGCTTTCCTTTTCAAGCAATGCCAGCATTACTGTGGCCACCAGGAGGTCTGGAGGAAGAAAAGATCTGTCTGAAACTAATCCAACAAAGAAAGCATCTTGTTTCTTCTACCTGGGTACAAAATCACTTATCCTGGTGTGGCAGAAGTGGTGAGATGAGGATGGAGAAAGAGAGAACTTGGAGAGGGTGGAAGCAAAAGCTCTTGCTGCTGAGCCACAGCAGTGGTTGTGCGCTGGACTACACTGGTCACTCAGCCAAGCCCCCACCCCCAGGCATGAAGGCTCTGGTTAAAAAAGGAGCAGGAAGAGACACGTTTCTAAAATAAGCAGAACGAAATAGTCTCTGGAGATGCCTGTTTCAGAACTCAATGGCTACCCTGCTAAAAAACAGTTCCTTCTTCCCTCCCTCCAGAAGGTTTCCCGGAATTAGCTGAGGGCCGTACTTTTCAGTGTGAATTTTACTGACTGGCAGAATGAATCCCATCGACATTTCTGAAAAACAAGTGGGGTTCGGGAAAAGAAGGGACTGAAGAACCAAACGACCTTAGTGACATGGGACAGCAATTACACAGACACTACAAACCTCTAGCAATGACCTGCAAATACTCTTGACAGCAGAACTCCCACAACAGATGTCATTAATTACAATCCCCAAGCTGCCTGCATATGAAACAACTCTAAACGTATCTGCTTTTACAACTATTCACTGTAAAGAAGCAATTCACTATAAAAGAAAGGAGTAAAATGGTATCTGGCTGTTCTGTTTTGAGAGAAGTATATTGCTGAGTAAGGCAGCAATACAAAAAAAAAAGAAGTTTTACACTAAGGAATTACTTGAGTTACTCTTGATTAAAGCTTTCAAGCCTGTGGTATAGATTTTCCCACAAATCTTAAATTGGTAATTCTTCATTTATGACCTTAACAGGTACCTTATTTACTTAATCAATGTTACTGCGATACTGAAGTATATTGGAATACACTGCATGGTAAATTCCAGGATCACCATTAAGAAACTACGTGATGCATTCTCCATTAAAGAAGCAGAGATTTGGGAAAAACACTGGTGCTTGAACTGCCAGCAATTTTAATCAAAGAACCCAATCCTAAATTCAGCCTGCAAAACTATTTGTTCTCTGGATGCAGACCAGCCCTGTGATGGCTGCCCTTCACAGAGGCCCAGCTCCTGCCCTTGCATCATCAGGGATGAGCTAGCAGAGCATCCCCATGTAGGGAAAGAGCATTTGGCGGGAAAAGTCAAGATGGACAAGAGAAGTGCAGTCCCACGAGCAGGCCTTTGCAACACACCCAAATGGGAATGCTAAGTGTTGAATGCTTCCTTCAACAGCCTATCTATCTACAGCTTAACAGCATGGCTCAAGGCCACAATGTTCCTTCTGCCCTGGTAACTTCACAGACATGAACGCAGCAGGTTTTGAACTGCTTGCAGTAATATGGAAGGAATGGGATGTTATCCCAGACCGAAGTGCAAAATAAAAAATTCTTCAGCGCTGAAATAACTTTTACAGAAAAAGTTCAACACTGCTTACTCAAAATGTTTCCTGAGAAAACTTTAAGGCATAATCACTTCAGCTACAATGATGCTACAGCATAAAAGAATTAACAGTATTTCACATGGGACTTAACTTCTGTCAGTTATTTCTAAGTTAATGGAATAAAACAAATCTCCAAATACTCATCAGAATCGCTTCCATAAATACTGTTTTAGCAGGGCATCATATATTAAAATAATATATAATAAACCAGTTAAGACTTAAGTTTCAGTTACAATAGAGTTAAAATCTACAGAAAACCGATTTTCTGCTTAGGCTAGGGAGACCAGCTCCTCCATTCCAGTATGGTTCTGTAAAGTCACCTGCCACAATTAATGTATCTCACTGTTAGTTCAGAAGATTTCCCTGCAGGGTTGTGAGTCCAAAAAGAGATGAGAATACACATTTCTGCATGCCCAAACCATGAGAAAAGATACCACAATTTGACAAGTTTGACATCGAAACTACTGTGCCCCACTCTCATGCCCAGTAAGGTAGACAAACATGAGGAGTAATGCAACTGCTAATGCTCTGATTTACACTACATTATTACCCCCAGTTTATTCATACAGCTCTAAAAAATTTCCCATGAAACCAAGTAGCTTAAAATTCACCAAAAATGACTGAATGCAGTGGGAAAAATCAGTAGGTGTTAGGCTCTAAAATAACCCCGCATCTTTTGCTGAAATCCCAGCATGGGCACCTACATCACATGGCCTCTTCAGCAGAATAAATGAAAATGTTCATATACAAGTATGAGCAGGCAGATGCCACAGCTCATGAGAACAGAGCTGTAAGGCTGTTTGTAGTATCATCTTATGTCCCCAGAGTATGGGGTGTTTGCTAGTTTATACAGGACACAGCTGCTTCAAGACTGAAACACTAACTCCACAAGCACTCACATGCTTTGACCATATTATTGCTTATACATAGAATTTGCTGATATTTGTTTCAAGGTTTCACAGGAGCTCTCAACTTTCTGACAGTTCTAAAAAATGGAATGAAAAGCAACTGGGTATTCTTATGCAAAGTATTTTTTCGTTTTGATTTGAATTATGGAATGGAAACAAATCTGCCCAAGTTAGGTGCCTGGCTGCAGGGAATTGTGGTGGGGAAGATTTTTCTTGATGGAAGACATAAATTTCGTCTATAATCAGAAAAAATACAGGTAGCAGTTTCAGAACAACTGCAGATGATAAAGTTTTCTGGTATCTGACGTCTCTCCACAATGAGAAAGATAAAATGCAGTAGATCCAGCTGGGACATATTTTACAGTACTGTGGCATACACATGAAGTAAGGTAACTGAGCTCCAGTGGCCCCTCAGACCCAAAGGGTTTGCATTACCGTTTCCTGGAAATGCTCTATCATCCCAGAGGATATACTAGTAAGAGCTTTAATTAAATCAAAGCTGCTACACAGAACAAAAGGCACAAAGACAGAAAAAGAACTGATAGTTTTGCTTCTAGTTTACATACTGAAGCCTCATATAGCAGGAGGTAGATAAAAACGTGTAAGTGGGGTTTCAGTTACTGTTCCCTGTAATATTTACAGATTTACAGCATATTGTCCATGAGAAAAAACAGAGAGTTGAGTTCATTACTTGGAGTATGAACTTCATTTCTTTCTCACCAAATGCTCTACCCTGAAGGAAACTGAAGGGAAACAGATGTATGCTCACAGTCAGAAACGTAAGAGTCTTGACTGCAAACCTCCTGCATTGCGGATGATGACTTTGACCAGTGCATGCTGGGCTGAAATCCCTCTCTACTTGCAGACCTGACCAATCCAAACTATACAGACTTCTCTAGGGACTTAAGTTAAAAGTGTATATGAGGAGCTAAATAAAGGAACCAAAGGCAGCCAGGGAGCTTCTGGGAAGTCAGAAAAACCTACAGAACACAGACTTTTATGGAACATAGCAAACATATTAAGGCAGGGTAAATTACCTACCATGCCTGATTTCGTTGTATTTCTGCATGTTTCACTGTATTTCTCTTAATGACAAACTCCTGCAATCAGCTGCACACCTAAGTAATACTCATCACAAGAAAAACAAATTGTAAAGAAGACTACTGCTACTAAAGCCCACTCAATCTATCACAGAATATTCTGAGACGGAAGGGACACACAAGGATCACTGAAGTCCAACTCCTGCCCCTGCACAGGACAGTCCCAACAATCACACCATCATTTATCTTTTCATGAAATATTTTTATTTCAGAACCCATACATGTCCAAATTTCATGCAGATGATGGTGAGAGAAGGTAAAAGAATAGGAAAAAGATGCACAGGGGCAACTTGAAGATGCAGCTACTGACAAAGAGCCTTCATCTTTCTAGTCAGCAAACCCCAAATGCAACCTTGATCTCTTCCCTTTGTTCTCAGGCTTTTTGGAGAGCACTGTGGTGCATGCAGAATTAACACTGGTTAGTCAGCACCACTTTTGAACGAAGGACCTTTTTTTCAGTGTGTACACTGCCATGCACAGACAGCTTGTAATTCATGACTAAATCTTAGCAGTACCATCACACCACAAATCATTACTAATTTAAGAACACTACTTTGCTGCATTAACCATCATTCATTGTCCCTGGCTTGGTTTTTAGGCACATGAAGAGACTATTTGTATAACACTTTCTTGACCTGCTGAATCATAATTTGAAGCAAAGATTCCACAGTTCAGGAGTTACTTTAGAAAGCATCTCAATGCTTTAAAGACAGGTAGTACTTAGACACAGCTCACAAGAGCAACCAACCTGTGCATGATGACCACATATAGGAAACTGTTCAAGAGCCAAGTCAGGTACTATTTCTCACAAAAGCGTTCCTTTTTATTTAAATATTTTTACCAGGCAATTATCCACAAACTGCAATTTACAGTGTAAACTCTGACAGCTGTATTTTGGAAAGCTAGACTAACAAACAGGTGTATTGTGCTTAATGTTCAACACTAAATTAGGAGAGAAATACAACTCTGCATGTTCTCCATCAGAGCACTCAGACTTGCAGCTACACCTCATTAAAACATCAGTAATGTGCTTTACGTGTTGATTACCTATGGCTTGTACCTAGTTTAAGCTATAACATTTACATCTCTGACAATCTAGTTTGCAACTACATCTTGCTCTACACTTCTCAAACTGTTGTGCTTATGAAATTCCATGTCGATGCATCCTGCCCACAGAACCCATGGATTCATACAACGACACTATGAAATTCCTTGAATTTTAGGAAAAGACAAAACAATAGAACCTGCTCCTGTGCTGCTTATGCTGGCATGCAAGCACTCTGCAAAGGCAGCAACTCTCCAAGCCTAAACCACTAAAACACACCAAGCCCACTGCAACTGATACTGTGGTTGAAAGCGTTTGCTGCATCTTCAGCACCTCTATACATGCACATCTAGAAAGCTTCCTCTAAGAATAAATATACAATGCGGACATGTGCCAATAACGAAAATGTGTCATTTTCTTCCCCTTAAAATTGTCACTGTCAAAAATACCCCTTTTCCATACTCTTTCAAACACAAGCTTCCAATAGTTCATCACAACCTTACTGACTCAAAGCACGTTATGTCCAGAAATTTGTACGAATTATCGCCATACTCAATCTGTTATCAGTAGGCATTTTTCTGTAACAAATATTTCAGGATTTTCATTATTACAAGCATCTTTTCACACAACTGTGATTAAAACAGAATTTTAAAAATTTGTTGTTTCAGTACTTTTCAAAAGCTTTTAGAACCATGAGTTGTTTTTGCCTTAACTTCATTTCTTCTCTAGTCTAAATATAACACTATTTTTTTGGTGGGATAAAGTGTGAACTGGATATTTCACTTGTTTACATAGCTTTTTCCAGCCTACGAGACTTCTTGACTAAGTTTAGCATTTCCATCATAGACAGATTACAATCATGAATGCCACATAATTATTTAAGCCATTCTAGTAGAAAACATGGAGGTCTGTTCTGTGTGGTAGTATTAAATTCCTGCACACTCTGCACCACTTACTACTCCCATAAAGACACTATTTAATTTTGTGCAACTTAAACCTCACATTTATCCGCATGGGGAAACAAAAAGTTTAGTTAAGCATATAAATATAGCTCTTACACAGCTGACTGTAACTGATGCTTCCGAGGCTGTACTGCTCCCACAACTGTCACAACATCTGGCTAAACTTACTTTGATCCAAACTTTTCTGTTAAAGGAAAAGCAGAACAGAGACAAGTGCGTTCTTAAGTAAAAAGCTAGAGAATTTCAATAAATGCAATGTCTCACTCATCTATTTCTTTAAGAAAAAAATTGCAAATGTGTTGCTGGCTATTGCTGCAGGTAATGCAGGAAGCCAGCAGCTGGCACACCACAAAGAGCAAACTCAGCGGAAACTCGTCTGTTATTACATGGCAGAGTTCACCCACCAGGAGCTATCATTAACACCCAGGGTACAGTTTCAGCAGCCAAAACCCAGATGAAAGCTAACTGCAGCTGAAAGAATCAGCAGTGCTGCAGCATCTCCAAAACAGCAACCTCTGACCCTGCACTACCACCCAGGCACCTCCCTCACCTCTATCCCAAGCCAGCTCCACTCGGACCTTGAGCCATCCCTTTCCCCTCGATGTCAAAAGCCACTTTCTGTAAGCCTCAGTGAAAACCAGACCTTCACACAGACAGAGGAGTGCTGAGGAAACAGCTTCTAAGAAGGGGCAGGTGGCTATCAGACTGACTGCCCTCCAAAATTACACTCGCCTCTCTGCTGCTAAACCAGCCTAAATTCAGGCTGTCACAGCCAACCATCCTAAGCTGATCTTGGATTAATTGTTTAAAATTACTCTGTAACACATCCAGCCAGTTTGGGGAACTATTCTGATTTTATTTTTACAGGTTATCAGAATGAATCAGTTGGCTGAAAAAATTAACACAAGAAAAGAACAAAATACTAAAGGATTTTAGGTTCGTTGTTGTTTGTTCACATTTTAGTTCAGAATTTTAACAGCAAGCACATAAAATAATATTTACAGATAATATTCAAACATTATTATAATAACATCAATTTTCTAAAAAGATTCAATATATATTCGCTATTCAAACACAATTTTGAGTTCTACTGAAACAACCGTCATCCTCAACATTCTTTTAATGCCAGGTAAATGTCCAGAAATATGATCATGCAGAAATAATAAAAAACTGGTCATCCCACAGAACTACATACAGCCTTATAAATCTGTATCGACAAGATCTTGAATATAGCTTTATTGCAGATATATTTAATTTTTCATATGTATGTTCTATATTTTTGTGTACATAACTAATGATGATTATTAATTCAAAGGCAGTGATAACTGGCTAGGCAGAAGCACAAACTGAAAAAAAGAGTGGACTTCACCCAGATTTTGATGCAAATTTGAGCATTTGCAAAAAGCTTATCAATCTCAGGAAAAAAAAATAACTTCAACCTTAAAAAACTTCTTAATTAAAAAATCAAAACCACCCAGACTCATCACAAAGTACTTCATAAAAAGCAGTTCTGGCCTGAACAATCTGCCTATTCATTCTCCTCTACTCCTTTCCAGAGCAGGACTTTAAGCCTGGAATCCACAAGCTGCTTCTAAGAGCACTGCAAAAGGTAAGATTTCTCATAGTAGCCAAGTATATCTACCAGCTTGCTATTAGTGAACCCAGGAGACAGCTCAACTTCTCAAGACCCTAAAATTCCCCACTTTACAGCCTTCATCTCTCTGGTGCCAACTGTGGACGATACTTTCTCCTCTTAGCTGAGCCAGTGGAACAAGCTGAGCAATAACACCTTGCTGAGTGATTTCTCACCTGATCTGGCAAGTTAAGATGGATTACTCAAGTCAGAAAAGCACTGAAGCAGGCACGAGCAGATGCTGTGAGGTTCCACAGCAGTTTATGCCAACTTATCTCTGGACTGCCACAGTGGCACACGCTCTCGCTATGAGTTGCACGTTTTCCCGTTGCTCCCCTGGCTCTGAAGCATGTCCCTTGCAATGCATGTGGTCTTCCAGCTGCAACAGCTGATCTAGCTAAAAATTAGTATTTTACCAAGCTATTTTTCAACCAGAACAGTTATTTCAATAACTCAATACAGCCCTATAACTTTCAGTGCTGATGCAAGCTGGATGGCAAAACTGCGCAGCTACAAGCAGGAGTGACAGTTGAGACCTACAGCTGGTATAAATTGCTGCAGAACCACATTCCTATGAAAATTAAACATAATTTTAGTTGAATTCATGGTTCAAAAGCCACTGGAACATGTCAAAAAATATGAAATTCAGGTAAATTTGAAAACCAATCACTTGCTGCAGAGTTTTAAGTTATCACTAATGAGTGAGCTCTTTTTTTTTTAACTCTGCAGAGACACAGCATTAAAATTGCTTCCAGCTACAAGCAAAAGTTAATCATATTAAATACAGATATTATTCATTTAGAAAGTGAAACTGCTTTGTGAATTATGGACCAAAAAGAGGCAGTATCTGTGAAAAGTCTTTTATTACTATCCGAACACTCTCCAAACCAGCTGCCAATGGTAAAAATGCTGGCAGGAATCTTACACAGTATAGTTACTCCTTAAAGCTGAAGTTGAGTTTTTCACTGAAATGAGATATCTGTAACATGGCTGTGTAACATTTTAGTCTAGCCTTTGAAAAGTTATGTAAACAACATGTGTAGGGGAGAGAGATAACACATACATAGGAAAAAATGTTTATTGCTGTTTATTGATTTTATTATGCATTTTTAACATATAGCTGATATGTACAGCATGTTCTTCCAAAAAAGGAAATTTGCTGTTTCCTTTTTTATGCTGGAGCCCACACCCAGGAAAAATTACACCGAAGTTCTTGTACATTAATTTCTCACACTGATTTGTATTTGCATAGAAGTGACAAAAACAACACAAAAAAACACTCCCCATTTTTTAACTGCACAGTAAAAGGACAGAACAAATATTATCTTCTAAAATGTTACACTTTCAGATGTTTTGGAAACGCACATAAGTTACATTCATATGTAACCGAAAGACAGATTTTTAATCTATTCTGACACGAAATCAGCAAATAGACAATTCAAAAACTGTCAACCCTTGTACTTTATGCAGAAGGGCTACAGCACGCCCTTCAGCTTTGGAACAACCTCCACCCGGCATCACAAAGTCAGCACAACACACATTAAATACAACCTTGTAAAAGCACAAAAGGAACCTCTGAGAAGGTAATCCTTGATTTTATCCTAAGCCCACTAAAACTAATTTCCTAATACACAAGAAAATAAAACATCAGTGCAATGAGAAAAAAGCTCAGCCAGAACTCACTGGCAGCACATCAACCACGCTTACCCTAGCCAACCCTGTGGATGATGATAGCAAAGATTCCCTCATTTCTCCTATTCATTAACAGAAGAGGGAGCATTTCACTTGCTGACTGGACAAGCATAAAGCCTTTGGCCACTCCATTCTCAAAGATGTATTAGCAATATCAGAAGTCACACCGATACAAAATTTATTCCAAGTTTATCAATAACCAACTACTTTAATGTGTCATCTTTTGACACCTGGGAGAGTGCTTTGATTTAATATCAAAAAGATTATGTTCTTTTGTATTTATCTCCACATCAGAAACAAGCCTTCCTTTTAGTTGCACTCATCTTTATACAAAACCACTTTACCCAAGATCTGGAAAACCAGACGGCTAGGGTCTCAGCAGAGCTGGATGTTGCCAATTTAATACTCAAGCAGCTGAATTTGTGGAGGATGCTGGCCAAGCTACTAGAATGCCAGGTCCTTGAAATGACCTCCTGCGGTCCCTAGGATGCTCTGGCTACTCCACTGCTCACTGGGAGAGCACCCTCTGCTTTGTGGAAGATCATTCCTAGCCGGTCTTGGCAGCCTACAAGGACCAGAGCAGACGAGGACAGATCAGATGGCCTTGTAGAGCAGCTTCCTGCACAAAGGGAGATGCAACTCTTGTGCCACTGCCCAAGGTTAGCACACGTTAAGACACATGAAACTGCAATTCTACCAAAGAACCACCAGAACGACAGCTTATCCCCCTTTTCCCCTTGTAGAATCGACACATCCTTATCTCAATATTTACTTTAAGGGCAAGATTATGCCAAACTACACATCCCAGCCTCAGGTTTGTTTTCTAGAGACCAAGTATGCACTGATATCCACGATACCATCTTTGACTCATCATCATTTCATAACTGAAATACTGACTCCTTCTAAATTAATCTAATAAAATTATTTTTCTTCTTTTTTAAATAACCACGAATCAGTCATCTTTGAACAAGGGAAAGTTCAGTGTTTCAGTTCGGCCCAATATACAATGATCGTTTTTCATTTTACCACAAAGGATGAGAAAAGAAGAAAGATTTCTCTTTCCATTCAGCTTCCATATAAAAAATGGAAGCTTTTTACTTGTACATCTATAAAGTTAAAAAAAATTTGTTAATAGCTGTAACAGAAAATTAACTATGTGCAAATACTTCTTTGTAGTATAAACACTACAAAGAAATTTATAGTTTAAAACAACAAGAATTCGCACAAACAACAGCCCTTCTTCCTGCTTCCTGCACTAGAATGTAACAAGAGCAGAGTCAAAACTAGCACTAAGCTAAGTAAGTGATCTCATACAAAACACAAAGCAGAAATAAGAGAAATACAAATATGATGCCAGTCATTTGGGGGAGGAAATACTGGCATTAGATATTGTATATGTTTCAGTTTATGAGCATTATAAAGAGGAATCTGCACTTAAAACATGGTCTTACAGATCAGAATTTTTGAGAAAGCAACTTTTATAGTCTAATGATTTGCTGACAAAATGTGAGAATTGCATTAATTTAACAAAGATTTGCAAAACATTTTTCTGTAATAGAAAGGAATTAAAGGGATGGTAAGAAAAGATCAGTATCTTCTTAGCTCTTACGAGCAGTAACAAAATTAAGATTCCAGCCTCTCCTTTGTTACTCAAAACTTTCCCCTCTAATAAAACCACAAGAATAGTAATGGTATTTTGTTGCTGCTGCTGGAAAAGAAAAAAAGTACATGAAACTGCTTTTAAGACAGAAAGCATGTTTCATAACCCATTTTTCAGCTGACTGTAAAGAGAAATGAGAAAGATTTAGCAAAAAAAAAAATCACTAATATATTAAAGAGCTTCTACTCAGTGACACCCCAAAATGACTACAGGTGTGAATTCTATCACCTTTTGCAAAACAAAACATTATTATTATATTCTCATCAGGCTAATTCCCCTACCATGTGCTTGGTTATGTGCAAATATTGTTATAGATTAGGGACTTTACCATCCCTCTGAACATTTCCAATCCACTAATGGGAGAATACAAGAGAATAGCCCAAGAAGTCCACTAAACACTCTGATTAGTTTATGTATAGAAAAGTAAGAGAAGGTAGTTATTACAAAGATATAGGATGTTTAATAACAACATTCTGCTAAAGAGAGCACCTTTAGTACTGAAGAAGGCAATCATACTATTTAGTGGTGTTTAACAAGTGCCTAGTGCCTCATTTTTCATTCAAAGAAGCTAGAATTTTCAGTTTCTGTGTAACATTCCCAACAGAACCTGTTCAGCAAGCTCACATGTGTCTTAAACGGGGCTAGAAACACACACAGCTAAAGCACACCATTTCTTACAATGAAGCTGTATAATATACGTTTTACTGGCATTTACACTAATAATCCACATGGAGAGAGAAAAAAGTTCAGAAAAAAAGTCTTCTCATAAATTTATTCTGACTTACTCTAATTTAGTCTTACTCTTATTCTGAGTTTTAGGAGTTTAGGTTACTGGACCACACCTACGCAGGACAAATTACAAAAGAAAAAAAAAGAAATAGAATTTGTCTTCCCATTTGTGGGTAAACACAAAAATGGCTTTGTAGGCTACCCCAGAAACGCCATAACCACAACAACTGACAGATACTGGTCAATATTGTGGTCCCCTCTGGTTACCGCATGACAAGAAACATCATCCTTTTTAGAAAGTTGGCAACACAATATGCCACAGAGCAGAGCAAGGAGGAACTACACAGAAAAAAGGAGAACATATCTGCCACTATAAATGACAATATTCAGCAGCATCAGAACTATGCAAGAGATTTTAATTTTCTGACACAAAAGGAACATTAAATCAGACACAGATATGGCCAGAATCTGGGAGACAGAGATGCAGAATTTGTTCATCTACAAACCTGTGATACTCCCTCCCTCTTGAAAAGCAAACAAACATCCTCTTCAGAAAAAAACAGCTAACTCTCCCCTACAACAAAAACTTGTTGTCATGTACAGCTTTGAGATGTGTTTATCTAAAAAACATCCCTGCACACCTGCACCCAAGCAGAAGCCTGAAAAACCTTGAGTATCAAACCAGCAGTGCTAGAACTGGCAGTGAGAACGCTGCTATTAGAACGTGACTTCAAAGCAAGGAGAGCGGGGCGAGTGAAACAATTTGTAGAATCAGCAGTATAAAGACAGATGGGAGATGAGAAGCAGAGAAACACAGTTTTTCAGAAAAACTCTGAGTTTTCTGCTGCTGGGAGACCAGAAATTTTCTACCGGGCACAGAATATAGCAGCTGACTTAAAAATCTAGTCATAGGGGAATAGCAGACATACTGGCAAGTACTTTTTAATGACACTTCCAAAATAAATCTAACTACATATTGCTTTAATTACATTTTTAAGATTAATTTAATTTCTGTAATTGCTTTATGAGCTCTACCAATACAAGCAGCTTAAAAGGCTGAGCAAAAAAAAAAAAAAAAAGAAGAAAAAAAAGCACTCCCAACAAGGATTCCCTCTCAGAGGGCTGACAGCAGCTCCTAAGAATTAAAAGGATGCCAAGGGGATTGGCCATCCTAAAAAAAAAGTTGGAAAAAATAAGTCACTTGACATTCAAGAAAAGCAAAGGAGGCAGAATAGGCTCTGCTATTGTAAAGTATGGATTCTGTCTTTTCTGGATCTATCTAATCAACGACTTTTCCAAGTGCCATATGAGGTGGCATGAGCAATCTTAAAGCTAGTGATTAGTACTGATTTCAGTTCATTTGTGCAATGCCCCACTGATTACAATAGTCTGTCTTACATGGAAGGGGTACAAAACAACATTTGGAAAGGAATGAGGAGGAAGAGGAGGTCATGTATACCGATGGCCAGCAAGCTCCATCCAGCTTTCCTCCACAAAACCCACTCTCCATACCATGTGAGAACTACCAGAGAAAGTAGCACAGCTCACATATCCGCCTCCTGTGCAGCAGTGACAGGTGACACAAGCAAAGGCTGCACAGGCATCATGAGCAGGTCCACACCAAAGAAACCCAGGCCCCTGAACCAGTGCAGGAGAGGAACAACAGGGATTCTGCATGGCTGTACACTAGAAGGAAAGGGAGCCTGATGCAGAACTAGAGCCTTTGCTTACTAAAAAGGTCCCAGCAACAGAAGGCACTTAACAGCCTCCTGAGCAATCACAGCTTCAGTTTCAGTACCAAGAGCCACAGCCAACCACGAAGCCTGTAGCAGACTGGTGAGAAGCTGGGGGAACCACAAGCTAAGTGTGCATCACATCACTCAACTAAATCCAGACTGAGTGGAAAGGTAGGCATGACAACTATTTACAAACAACTGACGGGCACTCATACCAGCAGCAGCAGAGGAATTATATTCAGGGCAAGGGAGACCATAGCACGTGCCCACCCCATGTGTGCACGGCTCTCCCGAAGTTCACCTTTCTGCTACCAAAGTTATCTACTTCCTGCTGCTACAGCAAACAAACTTTCTTCAAATCTGAACTATAGCAGAGCTACCCAATGAGAGGCATAGACAGGGTGGTTTAGTGAGAGGAATGAAATAATGAATCAGGAAGAAAGAACAGCAGGAAAAGTTCTCAGACAGTTTTTTTTTTTCAGCTTTGGGAATCACTTCCCAAAGGAAGTGGTATAAGGCTAACCACTTGAGTCATTTAAAACAGTCAAGACAAAACGCTAAAATTCTGCACTCCCATCAGGAATTAATGCATATTCTTAGAGAAACAAGTATCCCTCCAAATCAGTTCTGCACAAGGGTGGGCATTACTGTGGACATGGCACAGATCAGATGCCTGAACACAGAGAGCAGAATGAGCTCCCTGGCTGCACCCACAAAGAACACCAGTTTTAACTGCTGACGTTTCACGTTGAAATAAATATGGTTCATACAGCACTCACCAGCTCCAACTTTGATTAAGGTAAGATTATACATACCTGTCAGCTTTTCACCTTTCAGCTGAAACACCTTTGAAAAGGACAAAAGTTGAAGGTGCTCACATCTTAAACTTGTCTTGTCTTGCCAACCTATTGCCAATGGCTCACTGTTTTTGCAACCCTTACAAACAGAGCCTTAGGCGAGCTTGCAAAATGCTACTTAATCATTTCCCAGAGGCAAGTAATATTTTGTGACAGAAGAATGAATCATCTGTTTTGTCACTGGGATGGATGTGGACAATGAATGTCTTTGCTACTCTCAGTCGTTTATTTTAGTCTAATCTGCATCTTTCTAGTATTATAATACTACTTTAAAAACTCCCTTACAAACAACCAAGAACAACAAGACCTCCTACCAAGCTGCCTCATTTCTCAAAACTAATTTTTCTCATGCTACCACCACCACCTACCCAATGATCTGTGTACCAGAAGTACAAGCTATTTAAATCTGTTTCCACATACATAAAGTCCTGCTTCATTCCAACACTTTAGCATTATCCGTGAGCGGTTCCACTAATCTAAATGGAGACAATCCTTACTCCTAAAGGTTTGTGTATCTTGACATGAAAAGGACTGTAGCAGCAATGGCAAATCTACAAGAAAAATCAACATTTTCACCCAACAGCTATGTGCACATGTGCTGGCAGTAAGGCACTGTTGTATTCTATCAAGGACAAATGAAGAAGCAAACACGAACGCTGACCAACTTCTTTTCATAAACAGTAACAAAGACTACCTAATGAGTTTAACAGGCAGTCAGATACTTATTCCATAACATAAAGACATCTGACACGGGCCTAAACAGTGAGTCAGAATGAATTTCCCATCGCTTCATGTTTCCTTCCAACCACCACAAAACGAAGGCAGTAACAAGAGACAAAGCACTGCACTGCTGCTGTAAGATTTTTAAGAAATTCCCATGTGGGACATGGCATAGAGGCCTCATATTCCCACTTCCATCCCGACACAAGTTCATAGCAAGCTATAGAGGCTCAGAGCCAGTTTGGAAGGATCGAGCAGCCAAACGCTGCACTGCGACCATCCCGTCATTCAAACTGCACATACCCTACTCTCAGGACCGGCTTTCTGCAGATACGTGCCGATCAAAACCCTGGGTGCTCAAGTTCCTGCACTGCCTCACTCCTTTCGTTCCCAGTCCCGTAACTCCAGCACCCGCTTCCCGCGGAAGGCACCTTCCCCCTCCGGGCGCCCGCCCTCGCCCGAAACTTTCCCAGCCGCATGCTGCCCCTTCCCCGGGCACCACGGGCGGGAGACGGCCGCCGGCACAGGGCACGGCCTCGGCACGGGCTCCGTCCCTCTCGGAGAGGAGGGGTCGGGGCGCTGCCCGGGCAGGGCCGGCCCCGAGCGGACAAAGGCCCGGCCGGCCCCGGCGGCACGGGAGGCCCGAGGCAGCCGTCCCGCCGCCACAGGAAGCCGCAGGCTGGGCCCGGCACCTTCCCGCCCACAGCGCCGGGCAGGCACGGCGGGAGGCGGCGCCCCCTCCTCCGCCCGGGACCGGCGCCGAGGGACCCGCACACGGGGCGGCGGCGGCTCCGGGCGCGGGAAGCGGCGCTCGCAGTCCCGCGCCGCCCGCCGGAGCCCGCCCGAAGCGCTGAGCCCCGGGGCAGCCACAGGCACCGCTCATCTCGGTCCCGACCTGCTGCGATCCCCGCCCGTCCTCCCGTTACCTCGGCCATGGCTCCGGGCAGCGGGCGCGCTCCGGCCCGCCCGGCTCGCTGCGGC
>VWZS01000915.1:1111743-1219404 GCA_013397075.1 Rhabdornis inornatus | reverse complement strand
GAGGGCCCGCCCTCGGCTTTCCCCGCCCCGGAAACACATTCCTCCCCGCTGCCGTCAGGCGGGCCGGGGAGGCGTCTGCGGAGCGGCGGGCAGGGACGGGAGAGCCGTGCTTGAGGCGGGGCTGGGTGTCCGCTTCCCTCTCGCTTCCATCCCGCTTCCATCCGTGCCGCCCGCCAGCGCCTTATTTGGCGGGGTTTGGCGGCGGAGCGGCCGCCGGGCCCCAGCGCTGCAGCCCCCGGGCTGGGCCGGGGCATGGGGCTGGGGCTGGGGCTGCCGCTGCCCCGCGGCCTCCTCGCTCCCGCCCGTGTGCAAAAGGCGGGATGCGACCCCAGCCCTTCTCCAGAGCTCTTCTCCTGCTCCCCTCCCTGCCTGGTTCCACGCGCGAAGATAGCGGGGATCTGGGCAAAGGGGGATCTTCTGTATCTCTGGCTGGCAGCTGTTTCCAAAGCGGTGGAAGTCACTAAACGATGAGTGGGCTTGTGTGGTGCTAGCACGCGCTTCGACTTGGCTTACCCCAAGTCCCTCGGCCAGAGCCTGCTGGTGTTCTGAGCATGCCCTTGGTATTTTAAAGTGCCCCTTAGAGTAGGTACTTGGGAAATTACCGAGTAAAAAAATTAAAAACAGTGCCATTCGGCACCTTTTTGAAAGTAAGGTGTTGGGAAACACAAGCTATGAACTCACAGCTCAGAGCTCTAAGTAGGCACTGTGGCTTTATGTGTGGCTATTGGAGCTTGTGTCAGTCCTCGCTTTTGTATAGTTAATTTAACCAGCAGTGCTGCAACTTGTTTATAATTTTAATCACTTTTCCCCCTGCTTGCTTTCTAGCTGCATTTTGAAATACGAAAGGAATAATGTTTCTACTTTACTCAAGTGTGGCCTGTGATTCAACCCCATGTTCCACTTGGGCAGGGCAGTGCAGTGGTTTAGGGTGCAGTCTAGTAACAGCTGTTTTAGCAGAAGCTTTTAATGCTGGTACAGCTGTAATTGCAAAACTGTTTTAGTGGAGTTTGAAAATGAGATTGAAATGGCAGACTGCTGCTCCAAGCAGCTCTGTCAAAAGGAAGCACTGAACGAATGAAATGGTAGATAAGTAACTTTGGCATTCAGAGATAAGGACAGCAGGGACTATATATTTCAACAGGTAAATCAATATATGGTGTTAGTACTGCCAGGAAAGAAGAAAGCCGCCAGAAAGCCAAAGTTTTAAAAATGGTAAAAATTATTGCCATGCAGAGTAAAAGCAAATGCCAGAGGGATAGTGATCTGCCAAAGATGTGGGAAATTTAAGTATTGGAAGATAAAAATTACTTTTATCAAAGAAATTCTCTGCTTCTTTATTGCAGTGCAAAAAAAAGCACATCTGGTGCTAATTATGGCAAGGTTGTGGATTTTGATCCTTGTACGGGCCGTTCGCTTAAAAGATGGACTCGATGATCCTTGTGAGTTTCTTCTAACTCAGAATATTCTGTGATTTTGCCAGAATATGCAAATAGTGAGCAGCCTTCCACAAGAGTGTACCACAAAGAAGTGGTGGCAAAAATGTGCTACTGAGATCAGTGGGGCTCTGAGGAATAAATAAAACTGCTCAACAGACTGGTTCAAGTGCTACCCAGTGCTCTGCTCAGATCTTACTGTGTCAAGTAGCCAGTGGCTGTGCTGAGCAATAGGAAGTTGACAGGAAAAAGTCTCACAAATGGCTGAAAAAAAAAAATCACTGAATTATTTGGCTGCTTTCTGGACTCCTTTGGAGAGCACAGATGGGTATGAAAATCATTTGTTATTTTCCAACACTTCTGAAGTACTAAAAATGTCAGAAAAAAAAACGTACTGGAGGTGTCTGAGCCAGTAGACACAACTGTAGATGATGTCAAAATGTTTAATGTAGTGATTCCATACTGCAGTGTACATGACATCTGGGAGAGTGAGTGAACAGTTTTGCGTAGGAGGGCTCAAGAAAAGATGGGTTTTCATGAATTGAGTGGGAATCTGGGAAGTATTTGGTTCACTGTTAACTTATCTTGCAGATACAGATTTTATTATAACTTTTACACAAACACGAATCCCAATCCGGGTTTTGGTTTGTCCAGTGTTGCCTTTGTAAAGAAGCCAGCTCTGTAAATCAGGAGTGCCCAGCTGCAGCTCCCAGTGCTTGGGGCTGAGTATCCCTGTGCCAGGCAGCTCTACTGCAATCCCTCCCAGTGCCTGGCTGGGAACCTCTGGGGTGAGGGTTCACGTCACTTGGGTGCCTCCAGAGAAGCAGGAATTGGTTGGTAGGAGAAGCTGCAGCAGCTCCTAACCAGTTACCAGGGTATTTCCTTGGCTGCAGTTTCCCGTTCACCACGTCGCTGCCAAGCTGCTGAACTCTGACTTACTAAAGCCCGCACAGCCAGGGAGCTGTCACCCTGTTCTCCAGCATCTGCTCCACTCCTACAGCTTGCAAAGGGTTTAGAGGGAGATATTTTTCAACTAGGGCCTCAGTGATAGCTAACACAGGAGTGCCATGGTTTGCACATTAATACCGAAATGCAAATGCCTCCCATCACAGCACCCATTAGGCAACCTACTTTCACCAGCCACTAACACTTCCACCTTTACTTCTTCATACTGTACTAGATATCTCGCTCACCTCTGCCCCAGGGAGTGATAATTTATCTGTACTGCTCCACTTTCCCAACAAACTTTGTTGCTGACAGCAGAATACTTTCCCCTTCCACCCCTCTTCTTTTCCTTCCCTGCCTCTTCAAAGTGCTCCTACCCTACTTAAGGTTTTTTTTTCTTTCCAAGCTAAAGAAAACCAAATTATAAACCTGAGGTAAAAAAACATGGTCTAATCACAAAAGAGAAATAAAGGATGGGAGAGAAAACAGAAAGTCAAAGTCATTTTCCCAAGGATAGCAATGGAGACAGGAAAAGAAGGCAGGTCTCCTGGGAATGCATCAGACTGGAGCCACCTGGGCTGAGCTGGCTGCAGGAGCACCCAGTTTTCCTGGGCTGACCTTGGAGCAGAGCAGAGCAGAGCAGCAGCAGCTGCAGCCACTGTTTTATTCCAGCAGCAGCTGTGCAGTCACCAAGGGGCACAGTGAGCACTGAGACCTCACTGGCAGCTGGTCAGCACTGGGCTCTGGCTTCCACAGTGGAGGATGGAGGAGATATTAGGGCTTGGACATAAGACTCATAGAGAAAGTATTATTAGAAGGATCACTTAGTACAGGAAGTGATGGTGCTAAATGGTTGTGGCTGTTGCCTTTGATAACAGCCTCTATCTGGCTCCTTATGAGGAATGAGCAACGCTTCTCTGGAGGCAGGCAGGGAGCCTGTCAGCCATGTACAGCCTGCCCATGATACAGAATGCTGTGTTTACATTGGAGCCAGCCTCTCCTGCCCCACACAAGGAGTGAAGTGAGTCACAAATGTTCAGTCAGGAGATTGCCATAGATTGTATCCTGCGGGCAAAGGTTTGCTCCAGAAGATTGTCTGCCTGCTGTTCACAGGAGCAATGTGAGGCACTTAGGTGCAATAAAGCTAATATATTAACACCTGGTTTATGATCAACGCTTAGATCTCTGCTTTGTTCAATTGACAGTCCTGTGTTTAACATGAGCCTGAAAAGGTCAGAGTCCACCAAGCCCTTTCTTCAGCTCGCCAGGGTTTAAAAAGCAACTGGTGGCTGCCAGGGAAGAAGAAAGGTGGGGTTGCCAGAGCTCACGGCCCTTTTGGTGAGACTGTGCCCTTGCTGGCACAGAGAGGCTGTTGGAGTAGGGGGGCTGGGGGACAGCTTTTGTTGCAGCTGCACTGTGCATTCGGATCCTTCCTCTGACTCGTTTTCTGCACTTCCTTCAGCTCAAGAGCTGCTCTCCCCTCTGTGTGTATGTTTGGGTAGGCTGAGCTGTTGCTGGTACAATCCCTGCTGCCATTGGCATACACGTTCCTTCTTGTTTGTCGTGTGGGCTTACATCTTCCAACGCACTTTTGTGGGACTCCTATGCCACTGTGAAAATCGTTTGTTCCATGCAGAAATTCTATAAGATATTTTGATCCTCAATAAGCAAGGCAGGAATCTTTTTCATGCTTAGGTGTGAACCACAGGTTACCTCTTGTTTTCCAAAGTAAATAAGTGAGCAGGAGTTAAGAGACTAAAGTCTTTGAGATTTATGTTTGAGCACTCGTACTCATAATAACACAGGGCAGAGAACTTCTGCACCAGCTCCTTATGTTGCTTGAAAAGAAGCATGTTTTCTAGAGAACTAGATTTAAATACTTCAGGCTTGAAGATATTTTAGCATTTAATTACCCAAGAAAAGATGCCTATGGGAGATTAAAAATATTCCCAAAGGATGATAATTCTGAATGCACAATAAGTTTCTGAGATTCAGCAGTTAGTTAATTCTTACCATGTGCTGCTTTTATTCTATGAGACTCTGAAATCACATGCCTACATATTCTGTTCCATCCTTCTCAGGGGATTCCCACTGTTTAGACAAGCAGCTCATGCTCATTCAGGGGAAAAATGAATTCCACTGTCCCCAAAGAAATGAGCAAGGACAATTGCAAGAGCTTTCCTTGAGGAATTCTTCTGCTTCGGTTTTGCCTAGAGGGACATCCTGCAACATTTTAAGCTTGATGCAGTAGTTATTAGTGCATAAAATTACTGAAATTTAGACTTTTGCAGAGGAGAAGAAGGATAGAAATGAGAAAGGAGGATTTTGGTATCATCATCTGCAGAAAAAGTAGGAGATAGTAGCGTCTACTAGTACTGAGAGTCTGTAATGAGAGCAGAAGTAAGGACAGATTTCATGTTCATTGATATATAGGGGAAAGAGGAGCTATGTGGAAAACAATATTTTAAGCAAGACTAGTAGTCGAGAATAAAGACAAAAACAGTCTGAAGGAAATAAATAGTAATGGCGCCACTGGGAAAAGAGATTTGGGCAAATAGAATCACTATCGTATAAGGTGATTGGCTATTCTAGTAGAAAACAATGGCAAAAAAGGCAGAACAGAATATTTTTCTAATACTGTTTCTGTTAAGTAGAAGAATCCTATATTGAGATTGTTTTGAAACCCCCAATTTATCCTCCCCATTATTCCACACCCGAAGTTATTTTCATAATTGTGTTTCTTCAGATAATATCATTGACTTTTTTTAAAGTTATTTTTTTAAGGCTCATATCTAAAATGCTTTGTCAGTAATGATGTTTGGATGAAGACGCCAGAGATTTACAGCCAGAATCTTTCACTTGTTCACTCTCAATGATCCCCATATGATGTCATCTTTCTAGAACAAGTGTCATCAACATTCTTTTTCTTAAGAGGTTATGTTTGGATGTTAATACCAGTTTTGCTTGAATATTGATTTATCCCACTACCTTGTCATCTAAGCAGAGTCTAATACAAAGCAATTCTGACTTTCTGTTGTCTATTCACCCAGCTTTTCTTGCCTTCTTTATGATTCTGACAGCAGTTGCAGTTATTTTGCAGCAGTAAGCTGTGTAACTCACAGGACTCATCAAGCAAAGAATTGAGTTTCTCAGTCTACAGGTGCAGGCTCTTAAATGAAATTCATCATCAGTTAGGGAGTATTGTAGTTTGCTAGTAGTCTTGGCAGTAGGATATTCTGGCCACAGCTGATGTATTTAAAAACACAAAGTTCTGATTTTTGCTGGGTGTAATGAACCAACAAGGAATGAAAGTGAGAAGATAGTTGTTGATGAACTCATATACAACAGAGAGATTCAGAAACAATTTTGAGAAAAGCTCAAAATGAACAAGGTTGAACATTGCAAGACATGAATTGATCAATGTAGTACAGTCTAAAAATGTATTTTAAAGTTGCTATGATTCTAATGCACATGTAGGCCATCCTGGATGTCCCATTGCTCAGGTGGTAGAAAGGCATTTGGCTCTCAGTCTTTTGCCTCACAGCTTACTTGGGATCTGTGGTATTTTCTGTAACCACATGCTTGAGTATGTGGCATTGGCTTTCTGCTTTAGCTGAGGTTTAGCTAAAATTATACTGTCTTCAGACTAGAAAACATAAATCTTAATTCTCTTTGCTTGTCTGGTATCTGTATCACAAAAAATCTTGTACCATGTATGATCTGTCCTCCATCCTACCCTGTCCTTTCTTTTTATTCTCCCCATTTTCATCTGTGATCCTTCAGATTTCCTCACCTGCTTTGAACAGTCCTCTTTTTCTGGTCTGCCATGTGGGCTCTGGGCTGTTCCTTTTGCCAGTGGCACGTAAACCCTCATGCTTACACATTCCTACTGCACTGATCTGTCCCTGATTCCCATTCAGAAAAGATGAATGCCAAGAGCTGTTGAGACACACAATGTCCTCTGAAAATGAACCTGCAAGTTCCAAGAAAACTCTGCCAAGCTCCTTTCCAGATTGGAGTCTGCATGCTATAAACAAAGCTTTGGAAAATGTCAAATTCTAGTTTCTGGAAAATACATGAAATATATGTGTCCAGTCTCATAAAGTAGCCTGATTTACAAAGCTGTTGTAAGAAAGGCCAGGGATGCCTCTGATGGCTTTAAGGCCTTTGCCCTGAGGATGGGATGTTGCAGGAATTGTTCTGACTTCATTTTTTCTATCTTAGTTTTACACTATTGAAAATGGCAGGTCTCTTTTTACTTTTCAAAGGAAATCACACAGCTTTAGGAAAATGAGTTTCTTAGATGCCGTCAGCCTGATGCATGAATATAGCTAAGCTGTATAATAGGTAAAATGGGGTTATAAACAGAAATTTGGCCTTAACTGAAGGCAGTATTAATTACATACTGGTTTTGTAGGTTTATGGGGACATTACTGAAGTCATATTAATAAATTTCCTAGAACTGAGATTTATGAAAAGCTGTAAAATGAAAAGAAGATGCTGTTCAATTTAAATAATTCTCTTAGGTGACATAGCTGTGAGATGACATATAAATCCTGAATTAAAATTGGTCTGTGCTGTGTAATTTCATTGTCTAAGTAGATCTGTCAGAGTAAGGTTAAAAGCCATTATTAATAGTATCTATTAAATTACCTTTGAAACATTTCCGTTTTGATAGTTTACCTTTTGACAGCATAAGTCTTTAAAAAAAAGAGTTGTGGCATAAAAGGCTAACACCTTATTTTAAATTAATTTAATTTCTTTTGTTATTTTTCAAATATCAAAGCAGAAATGTTATACTGGTGTAAATATCTATTTGTGTACTATAAAACTGTTCTGCAAGGCATCCTCAAGAACAGATGTGCTGTATTCAGGCCAGTGGATTCTCACTTGGTAAAGATAAGAGCAGCTCTTCACCTCTGCTGGTTTCCACAGCTGCACTGGCCCCATCTCTAGCTTACAAAGCCTAACAAAAGAACCCTAGCCCATGATCCATCCTGCAAGCAGCCAGCACCAAACCTTTCCTGAGATCTGTCTCAGCCAGAGGCAGCTCCTGAGATTCTAGGCTTATATCTGCCAGTGGACAGAGTGATTCATGCTGCCTGAAGATTAGTGCCTGGAAAGTCTTGCATCTCTCTTCCTTGACTGCAACAACCAGTTTGTACTTGGCACCTAACTCCCCATGGGCAAAGTGAAGTGTGGAGAGCCCTCCCTCCTTTTTATGTTCCCCATTTGTGGATAATGGACCTGAGTGCTGGGAGAAATGTGTGCGTGGCCAGTGCAAGCAGCCACAGGAAGTTGTGAACTCTCTGCTGAGTAGATTAGAGGCTGTAACCGTGTCCTGAAGTTTTATAAACTTCTTACTCAGTTCTAATTCGGCAGAACTCTCTGTGAAACATTTCCACTTAGTCACTGGCTATTCAGCACAGATGATTGATCAGAAACATTCCTCTAATGTAAATCAGCCTTATCATGTTTAAACACAAATATGACTTCTACCAGCCAGGATGTTATGCATACTGGGAGTGGGAGGGATGCAAACAGCTGGAAGCATTCCCTGTTTACTGAATCCACATTGCTATAGTGCTGCATTGCACAGTTGGAGAGTTGCTGTGCAGAAAGAGCAGTTCATGAAGAGTTTAAAATTGTTTGGCCTTAAGAGCATATGATTTGCTTTTCATTTCTTGCTTTGATTTCAGTCCTCTATTTGGGCTAAAAATAAGGAGACAGAAATGTTGAGAATACTGGCATTTTATTTATTCCACTAATTTCACTGCCATCTTATAGGAGAGAATACCTTCCCACCAAATACTTGTTTCACATTTCAGAGATTTCTTTCATGCTGCTGGGAGATGTATTTTCTGTCTTTGAAAGTACCATAAAAGTACAGTGAACTGACTCAAGCTGACTCATGGCTGGGGCAGATGATGCTTACAGCTCAGCTGATTCTGGAGAGCTTTGCAGGTTATTTATATAACATGTTTAAGGCTTTCAAGTGACTTGTTTGTTCTTCCTTATTTAAAATTTAATTTTATACCAGGCAGGCCTTGGGTATTTATGTAACAATTTTATCTGCTGCACCTCATCCTTTTACTGGAGGTAAACTGAATACAAGTGGTGTAATTTTTGTTTGGATGCTTTTTTATTTTCTGTTGGGAAAGGATGGGACTGAAGTGGAAATTAAGGTTGTCATTCTTGTTGTCTGGACATTTTTGCTTTAGTCATACTCTCAGCCTTGACTTCTAAGTGCAAACAGGAACTTGAGTCACTTGTGGGAAAAGGTGCAGACTTGATTGCAACACTTCACCTGCAGTGGAAGGTTTGTCCTTTGCTGTTATTCAGTTATTGAAGTAAAACCAAATGACACAGCACTGATAAATCCATACACTGAACTACTTGTATCACCTTACTGTCTTTATCTTACTGGACTTACTGTCTTAAGAGCACTGTGGTATTTCTGGAAATAAACTTTTTTCCTGGGATACAGAAAAGTGAGCTAATTTAAAAGATGTCTTTTTTTTTTACCAGGTGATTTTTATGATTTTTTCTTCTCACAGCAGTCATTGAATCACCTAGTAAAAGAAATACTCAGTTATGAG
This sequence comes from Rhabdornis inornatus, assembly GCA_013397075.1. Taxonomy (NCBI): domain Eukaryota; kingdom Metazoa; phylum Chordata; class Aves; order Passeriformes; family Rhabdornithidae; genus Rhabdornis; species Rhabdornis inornatus. The sequence continues at coordinate 1,210,427 of VWZS01000915.1, read as the reverse complement.
ATAATTTATGTCTAAAAGAAAATTCAGGGTGGTTGTATTAAATGTGTTGCTATATGACAGAGGCAATCTCATCCACTAACTACACAATATGCAAATAATTTCATATAGGAGTTCATTGACAGTTTTCTCACATGGCACTCTCACATGGTATTTATGGTTTCATATCCTTAAGCTTATATCCAGTGATAGTGTCCCCTCAATGATACGGAGTGCTTTCCTGGCTGAGCAAGGAATGTGAATTCTGGTGTCTGGCACCTTGAATTTTAGATGTCACCCCCTGTCATCTTCCTTTCTTACCAGTAGTGGTAAATAAAAGACAAAAATTTATGTGATTACATTTCTTGAAGTGAGGAAAAAGAGGTGGAGTAATTATTGTGTAAGTGGAATCTGAATCTTGATCTATTTATGTCTCTTCATATATATGCACACACATAGATGCATATACGTATGTGTGTATGTATGTGATTTATAAAGGTTTTTCTCTTCTGCACTAAAAAATCTTTTTCTAAACTGTATCAGAGTGGTAACTCTCTATACTGTCTGGTTTTAATACTAATTCAGAACATTTAAATAACTCATCTAGATTAAGTAGCTATTTACTGATTTCTTAAAACTTTATAGGCTAAATTGTATGGCCTAAATTCAGGACAAAAGTAGTTCTGCTTTTGATTTCTTTAGCAGTGTTATTACAATATTTTTGGAGAAGAGCAACACATTTCGTATTAGCATTTAAGTTCCCGTGTTTCATATCCCTACTGGTGTACCTATTTGTTCTAGAAATAAATAAAATTTGTTGCTCTTTATTTTGGATAGATAATTGCTCTAACTTATGCTGCTGTATGACCCTGAGATGCCACTGCTGCTCATGATTTCTCTAGGGAAAACATGAACCTTAGGGAGCACGTGAATTCATGAGAAACTAGTGAAGCCACTTCTGCTAAGTGCTTGTATCTTTATGGTTTCCTTGCTTTTTAAATGAGCTATGGTAATGTTTCAATTTGATATCAAAATTTATTGTGCAACTGAACTGTTCTTCCCTTCTCCTGTGGGGTGTTTGGGCAGCAGCATGCACACTGCAGTACTTATGGTTGCTGCACCCTGTTCCTGACACATGAAGGATGGTGATGTGCTGCTGGCATGGCTCAGCAGCCCTGGGCTTATGACATTTGCTTCATATTAGGCCCCTGGTTTGAGTTATCTCGGCAAGGAAATGTCCCATGGTAACTGCCAAAGCTTTTTGTTTCACAACCCTTTTTCTACTGGTGGCCCAAGTCCCCATCCCAGGTCAGCCTCGCCACAAACCCTCATCCCAGGCTGCTGCTCTCAGCCTTGGTGATGCTCTAAACATTGTGCCTGTCCTTGAGTGTTTTTCCAGATGCTCAGCTGCTGCAGTACTTTTGGCTACTGGTGCTGCTGGCCAACTCCAGCTCTAAATACATTCTTCTGTTAAAAATATTCCTCAGGCAACCAAAATATTCATGTCTCATCTCTTTCTGCATTTGCTAGAGATCCACTAATGGGGCACAAACACTATGGGACACACATAGATACACCTGCTTCTAGTGATGTGATGAAAAACTTTCATATTTCCATGTTAACTGGGCTAAAAAAATGAGCCAGTAGTATAAAAATTTAATTTGGCTGTGCAAAATTGAGATACTGCATGTATACTACTTTTGAATATACTACCACCCGCCTGAAATTATTATTCAAACATGCAAATTGGGTAACCCAAAAGAAAAGCCTGGCCACCTGTTCTCTGCAGCCTGCTTATTCTGTTGTTCCATCATCCTTCGAAAATTATTTTTTTGAAAACACTTTCATGAGCTGGCTGGCTGTTTTCCTGGAAAATAGCTTCTGAATAAATAGTAGAATGTGGTGGAAACTCCATGGAAACTGTGGGGTTGTCAGCTCTGTTTCCAGCTGTTGTCCTCACCCACATCTCCATTGTAACCAGTGGATCTATTAAAGTGTAAATCTTGTGGTTTCCTCCCTGACAGACTTCCAAGTCTTTTCCTTCTCATTTCTACTGTGTGGACAATTTTTTGTTAGGTCTTTTACAAGTCCATGAACTTTATCCAGAAAGGATGACCATCAGTAATTACCAATTTCATTCTAATAGTTTGATAAACCTGTTAATCTAGAGTCCATTGGCTTCATAGTCTCGCTTAAATTGCAATACTATAAAGGGAAATTAGTCAAAATCAAGCATGGTTTTGATTTTTGCAAGATATCATGTGCAGCTCTTTTTGCAAATGATGGGCTCATTTTATTCTGAGCCCCAAAATCTAGAGTTCCCTGTGAGGTTTGGTATCTTAGTTAGAGTATGTCTTTAATATAATACCTATATAAAGAAATAAAAAAGGAAATGTGAGTACTTTAGAACAATTCTATTTCACATGACAAACCTGATTTTTTTTCTACTACCTTAAATACATTATTCTGTGTTACATTTTGTTTTGAGTTTCTATTTTCATAACAGAACTAATTTCTTATTTTTTATGTTCCTCAGTTCTATAGACAGTGAGAGAAAGTAACACCCTGAAGGTCCTGGCAGAGGCTTCTGAAGATAGAAACTGTACGATAGGTGTGATGTGCTTTTCCTCTGGGTAACGATTCTGCAAGGCAGGGCAGCCTTGCTTCATGTGGGATTGTCTCATTTTAAGACTGTTAAAAGAGTGGTTACATTATGATTTCTTTTCCCACTAAATATTGCCAAAATATTTTTAAAAATTTCATTGAAACAGGTCAGACTTTGTCACACACAAATAATTAGGAAAAAAAGGCAGCAACTTTTGGAAGAGAATTAAAAGTACTTGAGTTGAGTGTACAAAGGCACTAATCTTCCACTGGAGAGTAGGGAAAAGGCATGGCTGGCATGGACTGTCCTCCTGTGTCTTGTTTTCTTGAGCAAGAAGAAAGTAAATATGTTTCTTCCATAGTTTTCTAATAAAACTATGAAAAAAAATTGGAATTGTGCCAATAGACCTGAAACTCCAGTATTCTTTTTCATTGCTGCATTAAACTGAGTCCAGTAATGGAGAGATATACCTCAGGGCTGAGCGTCAACTGAGTTTACTGCAATTTATTAAAAAGAAGACTTTCCATTTGCAATGCATCTATATTAAAAAAAAAAAAATTAAAAAAGGCAGCTTTTTTTCCCCCAGCTTAATATGAAAACATTTTTGTGAGCTAGAAGTTGGTGGACCTGCCTGTCTCCCAGCTCAGATCTGTAGCTGATCACAGGGCTGTAAAATTCTGCTGCCTCTGGTGCTGTCCGGCACACACCCGCTGCACTTCCTCAGAAACTCCCACTGTGCAGAAGGTCTGCCAAGTAAGAGATATTCCAGACAGACCATTTCACATTCAACAATGCAGATTTTTTTTCACAAAGATGGGTTGCAGAAGTGATCTTATAAATAGCTCTGTCTTATCTTTGGCTGTGGCACCAAGCATGGAGATAGGAGATATTATCTTTTAGTGTGTCCTGGGACTAGTTTTAGCTTAAATAATAGTTTTCATGGAGCTTGTAAGCAGAGTTTCAGTTTTCTGACCCTTCATAAAATTTGTGATGCAGGTATCAGCTTGCTGGAACTTGCTACCATCCTTTCCCTGGCAGGAGTAGGAACAGGAGCTGTGACCCTGGGCCAGATGGCTCTGGAGCAGCACTTTGAGGGAATTGACAGTGCCTGGTTCTTCCCAAGGATATTCATCATTGCTGGAGACACAAAATAGATCAAGTGCTATGATCATTCTTACTTTTTTAGTGTTCAAGCCTTATTGAAGCCTCTTCTGCTATTGAGCAGAAAAGTATTCCCTCTTCCTATAGACTTGCTCCCAGACACATTTTCTGCTGATTACCACTACATCAGCTGATTTTGGAGCCTTTGTGTCTGTGAGAGCATTTGACAGATTTTTCCCCTCTGCACATTTTTATAGGCACTTAAGTTTCTGAATAAATTTCTTTTGGCTGAGTTGTTGTTTTTTTTCAATCTATATAAGAAAATTAAACAATCTAAATATGCAGAATTTGGTTGGCAAATGGAGGGAGGGGATTAACCTCTCCAAGTATTCAAAGGACATTGACATCAAGGAAGAAGAGGAATTTGTTAGGAGGATCCAAGACTTTATACTAAACTCAAGAATAACTAAAACCAGAGCAAAAATGTCTTTTTGGACAAGTACAAGGAAAAAACCTCCAAGGTTTACTGCCTTGTGGACGAGACTCTAGAAATAAAACCCTTTTGTCTCACCATTTATAAAGTTCTCTGGAATTCTGCGGATAGAAGCATGCAGTAGAAGGATGGAAAAGGTGACCCAAGAGTCATGACTGAAGTTCTCTAGGAAGAAACAAATTTGTTATTGGTGTCACTTGTATGATGACAGTCTACAGACAGAAACTAACACTAAAGGGAAAGGCTCACCCACGCACTGAGGGAATTGTAGATTGAAGCTCTGATCTGCAACTGGGTAGAGATGAACCCTGGAGACAGGACTGTGGAATTCCAGTGCCTGGAGGGCTCTGCAGAGCCATTTTTCTGGCTGCAGAGTAAGATCTGTGTCAACAGACTCAGCTTCAGCTTGTACCCACTGAGTGTGCAGGTAGCACCATCCTGGGTGTTCAGGTGCTTGATCTAGAGCTCTGGGAGACTTAATTGCTGATGAAAATCACCAGTCTGCTTCACCTTTCTCATTTGATGTCTCTGTCCTGTTCTAAAAGTGGCAGAGATGCCTCTTTGCTGTAAAAGAGAGGTTGCAGTTTCAGAGAATGCTCCCCAGCCCAGGATCAAGTACACAAGTTGCTGGTACATGTTCAGACATCCTTACATGATACTAGAATAGACTTGTCTGCCTGGCTAATCTGATCTGTGAGTAGAGAAGAAACTGCCCTTTCCCTTAATTTTTTCAAGTAACTTGTCTGAAAATGGTTGGCTTTTGAAAGTGTTTGTGGCTTGGCCTCTAAGTCCCTTTCTAGGGAAATGAGAAGCTTTTACAAACCGGATGATTACAGGACAATGCAAAACAAGCCCCAAACCTATGTTTGTTGTCTTGTTATGGAACTCACGTACAGAAGCTGTACAGAAAACTGCTTGGGGGCACTTTATTTTAGTTTTGGACATTTATTTTCTCATGTACAAAAAATATTGGCTTTCTATTTTAAAAAATTGTAACTGGAATATCTCAACCCTATAACTTAGGGAACATATATGAAATTATATGCAGTCTGCACTGTTGAGATGAAGGTATGAGATAGTAGCAATCTCTGTGCTGCTTTCTGAAGGAGTGTTACATGAGTTTTAGTACATTAGGCATTCAATTTTTTTCGCTGAGCAATTAGAAATGCACACTGTTGGAAATGCAGCCACACTATAAAATTATCTGTTTTTAACACATGAAATTGTATCTAATAAAGCTTTCTCAAGACCTGCACTCACAGTTGTGCTCCTCAGTTACTCATTAAACCTACCTTAGAGCCTCCGCATACAGAGAGACATGTTTTCTTCCTTCTTTCCATATCTTCACATCTTTCTCTCTTGCTTCCTTTTCTATTTTTCTTGCACATCAGTTCCTCCATCATCTGCTCAGTTCAGTGGATTCCCTCAGCCTGAGTGGAAAAATTCTGAAAATACTGAAGGAGCCTTAGAGGATGGAAGCAGCAGGAAATGAGGATGCAGAAACAAAAAGGAAGCTCTTACTCATGAAATGGTGTGGCACTCTTGGCAAGAGGCGAAAAAAATGTGGTGAAGAGAGAAAGAATGTACATGCTTAAAATCCAGCCTGAACTGGGGCCTTTCTTCTTCTACTTCTTCCTAGCTTCTGCCTGGCTGAGCTGAGGACTTTGGCCTTTGTCCCTACAGTTAATAAATAGGAGAAGCACAAACCCCCATGAAGCTAGCCTACACCAAAAAGGACGTGTGTAACATGCTTATTTTTGAGGGACATCAAGAAGTAACCTTTGAACTGAAGTTTGCTACAGTAAACAAGACAAGAACTTGAGTTCTGAAAGTGGATTGTGAGAGTAAATATTTCTGCTTGGAATATTTTTTACATTCCCGAAATAGCTGGTGTTTTATATGAGCTGTAGATATGCAACCCGTTCTAAATCAGCATAATTTTTCTTTCAAAATGTAGTGTTTATCCCTCTTCTAAATCTTTAACAAATATTTTAAATAAGACTTATGACAGTTTTCCTGTTGGACATGTACTGTTCTTTCTTTCAGCTCACAATTATTTTGTTCAGAATTATTTTGGTTTTCATCACCAGCTACTCTGAGTATGTCTGTCTTTTGCTTACTATTGTAACTAGTGCTAAATAAAAAATTATCTGAACTGGTTTCCAGTAGAAATTAGCTTAGTTACTGATGGCTCTATAGCAATGGCCAAATGAAACACGGAACGGTTAGCAGTCGGTGTCTAGGAAGGCTGGGAAGGCCTTGTGGTTAACTGGGGATGAGCTCTGTGGTGTCATGGTTATGTTCCTTGTAATATCTGAAGTAGCTGGGGAAGAGCTTGTTTATGCATTTCTGCACATTAGCCAAAATTACTGCAGAAGCTGCAGTCGAGCTTCTGGGGTTTCTTCAAGCCAAATACCATTTAAGATATTGTAGTTACTGTTTCAAATGCTACCTAATATCAAGTTGTTGCAGATTATATCCATCAAATTGTTTTCTTTTTTATAGTAAGAGACAAAGTGTCTTTGTTTGTCAGATGTAATCCCTTTTTATAACCCAGTTCTTCCATTGTCTAGACCCTATTACTGATAGCTTCTATTAGTAGAGCAAATTGTCTCTAATTTGGAATTCAGAGTGGACAACCTATCAGTATTTCTATTTTACCCTTAAAAAAAACAAATCACTTTTCTGATCAGCTTTTGAGTGTGAAAGATTCTCTTATAACCCATGTTTAATTCTGTTCTGAATTGCTCTTTTCCCTGCAAACAATAATGATCACATAAAATGGCAACACAGAAGACCTGTGTACCTCTCACCAATCACCAAAGACTTCATGTTTGTGCGGCCATAATATCAAATTTAATGGGTCCGTGGGTATGTCAGTGAAAGAGATTCATAATGTGAGAAGTAGGATACTGTAATTCTTTACTCAGCCCAGCTTTGTGCTCAAACAACTGACCTGATGGGGCACTGAAAGGACTTCTTTCACACACTTGTCCCCCATTGTGTTCTGCAGGGGCCTTCACAGCATTAGAAGTATCTGACACAATTCCTGCTTTGTAGCAGTCCTGCTTACACCAACTTGGGTCCAAAGTAGCTGAAATACTGAGTCTCTTACAGTGAAAGAGGCTCTTTATTCATGGACTGTAAAGCCATAAGGGATCCTTGAGATCAAACTAGATGATCTCCTACATAACACAAGCCTTGCATAAATGCCTATTTCAATAAAGCATATCTTTCAGAGAGCTTTTCACTTTTTGCTTGAAAGCCTCAGCTGATGAGGAATCCACCACAACCAGCTCTTGCATGTTCTTTTACTGTTTGTAATTTACAGCCTGAAGTCAGTTGCCAGTGTGCAGCCTAGATCACACTGCTGCTGTTTCCAATCTGCTGTTTTTTCCTCTGGACTGTGACCAACTCACATTTTTTACTTTTTCTTGCACAGTAGATAGAACGAAATGTAGAATAGAATAATACCATATGTTTAGAGAAAAAAAAAGTTAGTAAAAATATTAACATTCAATTTCTCTGTGGTTTTATTAAAATATATGCTACTAAGTTCCTACTATAATTTTTCAAGATTTACCATACAATGTTAGTGAGAAATATTCAGGTGTGTATGTGTTACAGATGCAGGTAAACCCCAAGGAGATTTTCAGATAGGCTGGTAGGAATTTGGCTCTGAGACCTCAATGCCTTTGTAAAGGAATGCCTTTGGAAAGTAATGTCTCAGTCACTTCCTATCAGTCCAGTACAATTGGAACAGATCAACATCAAGTGCAGGTACCAGTGTGGCTCTGAAAATGGTAGAGCTGGATCAGCATTCAGCTGGTCCCAGGCAGAGGATTCTGCTGCCTGAGGTTGCTTCTCACTGTCTGTCCTTGTGTATGAGACAGGTGTGTTGATGCATACCCATGCTGTTGGAAAGCTTGCAATCACTCTTCATTGATTTGATGTGATTAATGATGTGATGACGTTAAAAAACCATTTCAAACAACATATACAAAATTAGCAACTACAGTTCTGAGTAACATAAAAAAATATGAGCCTTTAACAAAAAACGGGAGAATTGTTGATATGCTTCCATTAATTATATGCAGCTCTTACAGCAAACTGTTAACACACTCTCACAACTTTGCAACAGTATTTTTGGAAGTGTATTTCCTGTAAGCCAGAATGTGGATTTACACAGTTCTAAATTTTTTCATCAGTTTGCTTACCATGGCATCCTTGAAATAGATATTGCTTAGCTCAAACCAGCTGGAATGTTTGGTAGGATAGGAATTTAACTTGAAACTGAAAAATAAGGTACCAGTAATTAGTATTACATGTCCCTTAAAAAGCCCATGAACTTATCTGTTCTTCCTCCCCTCTTTTTTACTTAATGCTGAAGAATTTTCTAGGTTAATGATACTTCCAGGCATAAATTCTTCTCCCAATGCATTTATTTTTCCACCTCAAACTGGTCCCTGAAACTATGTGGAAACATACCTTGTTATGTGTGGCAAAGAGGAGAAGCAGGGGAGAGGTACCAGAATGCTGTTTTTTTAGGATGGCCATCATGGAGGACTGAAATACCATAAAGTTCAGCCAGTTACTCAGAAGTTATTCTTGACACAAACAGGAGCAAGTTAAAAACAAATAAAACTACTTATTTACATAGCTGGGGAAAAAAACCCATGAAATGCAGAACACGCAAAAATACATGAAGGGAAATGAAAGTAGAAAAAAACCCCAACACTCATATCTGGCAGAGGCTCTGGTTAGCACTGAATGTCCTTTCTCCCCAGACGAGTCATCTCTCAACCTGGTGGGTGTAGAACATTGGTCTTGATTCTACAGCTTGAGGTTGCTTTCTCAGAAAAGTCCCCTCCTAGGGGACCCCTAGGTCTCTTCCTACCCCCCTTCAGAGTCAAGGCTCCCCTCCCCACCCCATGTCAGCTAGCTAATACAGGCAAGGAAGGATTTACACCCTTCTGCCAGTAAACTGGTGTCTGGTGAGTTTAGGATGGAACCCCGATTGAGTAATCATGGACATGGTTCTCTTTTCCAAAGAAGCTGTGCCAATTACTAGCAGTAGGCAGGAAATTGAAAGTTCACATTTTTGCAGTTAAATAGTAATGTCACACATTCACAGAAGTTAGTTATAGAATCATAGAATAATTTAGGTGTGGAAAGACCTCTAAGATCATCAAGTCCAGCCATTTGTGGTAGACTGCCAAGTCCACCACAAAGTCATGTTCCTGAGTGCCACATCTATGCATTTTGTAAATAACTCCAGGGATGGTGACTCAATCACTTCCCTTAGCAGCCTGTTCCAATGCTTGACAATTCTTTTCAAAGTATTTTTCCTATTATCTAATTTGAACCTCAAATTGAGGTCATTGGTGCAAATTGAGGCCATTTTCTCTTGTCCTATCACTTGTTACTTGGAAGAAGAGGCCAACCCCAACCTGGCTACATCTTCTTTAAAGGCAGTTGCAGAGATTGGTAAGGTCCCCTATGAGCCTCCTTTTCTCCAGGCTAAACATCCCTGGCTCCCTCAGCCACTCCTCATAAGATGTGCTCCAGACCCTTCATCACTTAATGCTTGTTGAATCTGTGAAGTAGCATGAGGAACTGATTGCTTCAATATTTTAGAAATGAAGTGTGAAGATTCCTCCTGTAAATGCTTTCATTTGGTTTTCCCCGCCCTCAGAATTAAAACACCCATTACCCATTACCATTAAAAGACCCATAGTAAGTACAGATGCACTAAAGCCTATGAAGTTGTAATGACAAAATTTCTGTTTCTAGGCTTCTAGGTCTCTTGAGACAAGGAAAAAAATACTTATAGCTATGTAAAGAGTAAAAGTGAGTACTTGATTTTACTTGCAAAGTGAAGCACAGATCCTTTAACAGAATCCCTGTGATAGGTAATTATATCACTTGAATCCTGTCCCAGCAGTTATATTTTGAACTGTGAAGGTTGCTAGGCCAAGTGGTCTTTACTTTGCATGCCACTCTGTTATTTCACATTGCACCAAAATGAGCATCCCCTTGCCTGTCAACAAGCCACTAAATAAAATATGTTTACTTTCCGAGGCTGCCAAGTTAGGCAGAGTTATAAATAGAAAAATAACTCTGACAGAGTAAGAGGGGTGAAATTTTATTAAAAAGGTTATCTGCCCTGTGGGATTTAATAGCGTACTTAGGCTCATGTTTTGCCATCCTTTTAGCCAATTGCAGGCTGATCCTTTGAAACAAATTTTTGGCTTCCGAACCTAAAAAGCAGCAATACAGCGGTTGTTGTGTGCCATCTAGTGTTCCGCAGATGGAGCAGATTCCTGAGCAGGTTGGCCTGTGTTGAAGGGGAAGGATGTCCCACATCCTGCCCCTGTAGGGCCATTGCAGTCCTGCCTGCCTCCCGTGCACCCTCCGTGCTGGTGGCTCCAGGGCTGGAAAAGGGATGGAGGAAAGAGGACAGTGGGAGGGGAGAGCACTGAAAGAGCTCAGTCAGATTATAGATAGATATCACGGTTTAAACATCACCAGCAGCTTGCACTAGGGTATAACAGCCACTAGATCACATCACAACCACAGCACATCAATGCTGTGACAGTCCCTGAACGGGAAGAAGAGAAATTTGGCTTAAAGCAAACAGACCAAATGTCCCTGTGCTGCAGGTGGATATGGTGTAAGTCTAATACAGACTCAGATCCTGTTTTGGTACTGCATGGGCCTCTCCTCCAGGGCCCCTGCAGGAGACACCATGCTCAGAATGAGAAGTTTACACACTTCATCTCTAAACTATTTTGGTTTAGTCTGTCACTCTTCCAGTACGTCTGTTTTTATTGATCCCAAAATAACTGCACTGAATACTTTGAGATGGATGTTCTAGTGAGTGACTAATTTTAAGTGGTGTAAAAAAAGTATGTCTGGAGAGCTGAGAAACTTGCTGGAAAGGCAACAACTCCAAGGTGGTTTGAACCTTTCCAAGGTTATTATGAAAAGTCTGTGAAAATTCAGAAAATTGAATCCACCCGGCCCGAGTCTCCAACAACTGATCCATGGGGATTGTTATGTAGCTCTGGCACTGCTTATGTGAGTTTTGTGGATGACCACAGGGCAAACACTTGAAACCACACATTGCTCTGGGAATTAATGAGGAAGTGAGGTGTTGAGAAAGAGAATATTAAATGGAATTGAAACCATTTGAATTAGAGAAAAAAATACTATTGGGTGTGGGGAGGGAAGGAAGCAGACCTGAGCAGCAAGTCTATATTCAAGCTGGATTTTGGCAGGACGTATTTTTGTCAGGACCCTTTGTTCCAGTTTAGGTAAATGTAAGTTATTTTAGAGAGATAATTCTTTACAAGCAAAGGTAAGCATAAACAACTGTAGATAAACCATGTTGGAAGAAGGCTAATTTTCTGGGTATTCTGTGGCTGTAGGTGAAATTTGCAAGGAATATGCTTATTATTAGAATGCTTACTATTACGAAAAAAATTGGTTCAAGAAGAGCACTTGGTAGAATCTCTAGGAAGAGTTAAACTGTCTGACATTAAGAGAGTATGATAATCTTATTTTTGGGATCCTTCAGAAATCCAGGACAATCCACTGTGTGCATGCCATGAGCCCACTTGATAAAAACAGTAACTGAAAATAATTGTGGTGATGACCACATGCGAGAATGTTGCAGATTTAGAAGCTGTCCTCATACACAGTACAAAGCCCAAAATAGGCAATTTTATACCTTCACAGTGATGTTATCTTTTCATTCAGTTGCTTTTGGCCCCTACAACCTCTGTTCTTCCTCTTTTTAATATTAGAATAAACACTTTTTTTCTCCCAGTACTTACTGCTTTCAGTAGTTAAAGCAAAAAAGTTACACAGGCTTTGCAAAAATTGATTAAAAAATCAATGAGCTTGAACTAGCCCTAGAGATATCTCTTGTAGACAAATGAGTAAGCATGTGCCTGTTTTTACTAACCACTTATGCATTCTTTGGATTTAAGTCAAAATCCTATCATAAATTTAGGATTCTTTTTCTCTTAAACATAGCTTCTCTAAATCATGGGCTTGTCTCTGACTTTTCCAATTAGTTTGTTATTGACCAGAATATCTAGTCAGAGATTCACATGCAAAGGGTTGCCTTTGCTACTTTCATGATCCATTGGGTGAGTCACTGCTTAGTGATGCCTCCCCTGGAATTCAGAGGAAAACCTGGGAAGGAGTTATTTCTAGGAGGAAATAGGTGATCATTTTTAGGTCTGTACAAAGGGCATGAGGTATTTTTTGGTCACATCCTGTGGATTTTGACTGAAAAATGGAACTTAAAGACTGCAGAGGATACCAGCAAACTCTGCATCAAGATAGTGTGTGAAGAATATAAATACACGTGGACAGTGTCACCCAGAGGCTGTCCCCAATATCACAGAGAATTTGTGAACCGTGTGTGTTCACAAATTTCTCCAAACTTTTACACTATGTATTCCCTTTTATTTGTGTGTGTTTGTGTATGGTATGCACAATACAGCTACCAGCTGATGGGGCTGGGCACTTCCTCCTATACAATGTTAATAATGGGGGAAAAATAAACATTGCACACAACAGTATAAAATGATAATGCAACCAGTTTCCTAAATGAAAGATGAGATAAAGCTTGAGTCTGTAACTCAGGAAACACATCAGCATTTTCATCACACACAGCCTGGAATGCTAGCTATAAACAATAGGCTGGACACGTAAGGGGAGGAAAGGAGAGAATTACTTAGTCTAAACAATTTATCTAAGAGGAGTTTAATGAGCTAATTCTGTGTTTCAGTACAAACATAGGGCTTTAGCTCAAATGAGCAGATTCTTTAAGGCAGCATCTATAGGATTGTTAGCAGCAGTGGAAGGAAGGGAGAATGGCAAGAGGGTTGTGCAGAGGAGCTTTGTCATCACTTTGAAGAGGGGACCTGAGCTGCTCCATTGTGGGATAGGTCAGGAGAGGTAAATGTTTATGAGGTTATTTACACTCTCCTCTGACCTTCCACATTGTTTGATCTCAGTGTTCCTTCATTTCCTGTTTTATTCTGTCCAGCTCTGAAGATGCTTCCAGAGAAGACAGTGCATCATATTAAAATGTAGAACTTTTCCAAGGCAAAGAACACTAAATCTCAGAGAGTGAGTTATAGTCGCTAGTCACATTTGTTTGACAGGTCCCTCTGTTGGACAAATATACACAGATGAAATCATGTGGTGAAGATCTTCTGAGCTCTGTAATGTGAAATGGGAGAAAGACTGCCCAGAACCTCATTTATTTATTTTTATCATGGTAGAGCTTAGCAGCCTTCATCTTGGACCAGTGCCTGTCAGAGCAGCTCCAGCATGAAATGACAGATCCTGCCCCAAAGTCTTCAAAAGCTGTGGTGGGACAGAGCAAAAGCATATACAACCAAGCAGAGAGTGGAGCCCCTCAGCCAAGATGACAGCCAGCTCTCTGTCCATTATCAAGGTTTCATTTGAAGAGACGTAGCAGGCCTGGACAGACAGGTAATCTAAGAAGTGATGGTGAAAAAGATGAATCGGTGAATCTCTCAAGGTCTACCATGGTCTACTTCCTAGGCTTCCCTTTACCTTGAAATCAAGCTTTCACAGTGAAGACCAGGATGCAGAAATCCACAGTGAACACAGTATAGTCACTATGGCAATCTTTGTGGGCCTGTCAGAGACACCCTGACAAAGCTTCCTGTTAAAATGCTGTGGTTGTAGGGCTCCTGACGAGCTCATTCAATAGGAACCTGCCTCCTCCAGGCAGCAGAGAGTGGAGAGAGGCACTTCTTCCCCAGTGACAAGTGAGGGCACCCACATGACAACTCTGAGGCCAAGTACAATTCTTCGCTTTGAAAGTTTTCAGAATACATAAATGGAGTTGTCTTTATTCCAGCTGTCTTTCCTCCTAGGAAGGCTGGTCTCATTTCTGAGTGCCTATCAGGGGAGATGGAGAAAATCAGAACTATGACAATACTTGAATAGCTGGCAACCTTCCCATGCTTTCAGATGGCTTTTAAAACATAATGCTTTCGATGCACGCATTGCTAGGTAACACTGAGGCTGAAACTTCAATTTCAAGGTAATTAAGTTATCTGTTCCTCACCATCAGGATTTTACTGACGAGGGCTAAAGGGCCCCTGAGAACCAGAGATCACAGCAGAACAATGGAATTGCAAGGCTGGAAATTTCTGGAGTTCTGTGCGTATTTATACACTCACTATGCACCAGCTATTTGTTTTAAAGAAGTGGAGCCTGGAACTGAAACAATGGGTCTCATTAAATTGCCAGCAGGTCAGTAGTGCCTGCCAATTCACAGGCCCTAGCCAGGTGGTTTGAAAAATGGAACTGTGAGGAAGATGAAGGACTAAAGAGCATTCCACACAGCTTTTCTCAGACCCCTACAAAGCTGCCCTACCCCTCTATGGGCAGCAGCCTCTTGCCTGCAGCAAAACCAGCTGTGGCTGTCCTCATCCCAGCTGGAGTCTTCACACAGATTGCTGGCTTCTCTGGGGAGCATTCACAGGCTGCTTGTATGCTCTTAAACTGACTCGTTGGAGGATTCAAGGCTTTTCTTTAGGTGTGTTTAGGGGAGATCGGAGAAAAAGAAATAGTTCTTTGGAGATGAAGTAATGGCAAATATCCTGGAGATGGAAAAGGGAGGCCAAGATTTAGACCTTGACAACCTTGGCAGTAGAATAACCTCTACTATGTAGGATTTGAATAAATGCATAATGTTATTTTATGATCCCTTGAAAGAGGAAAAATATCTTGCCAGCACAAGAATTCTCCTATCGACATTATTGAATGTTTCAACAGAAAAGCCTTGATGAAGTGAAAGCCAAGAGCATTAAGGATGTTGAGGCCTATTTTCCCCTGCTTTTAGAAGCAGCATGAGTTGGTAAAAAGAGACACTTTGTACCAAAGTTTTTCTGACTGTAAATATCTTCTATTAGGATAGGAAATATTTTCTATCTTGTAAAGAGAATTCATACTTTGGGACAAAGGCTTTGCCAAAAAAATATACCAAGAAAGCTTAGAATTATAGTCTAATTTCCAAGGTTTTGATTGTTCTGCCAGATGGTAGGACTTTTTACTGTGCTGTAAGGTAGGTTAAACAGCAAATATGGCTTATAGATCAAGTACTGTGAAAATCTATCAGATATTGTTTTAAAATTTTGATGAAAGTATGACTATTATCTGAACAAGTGACTAGCGACCTGATTTAGGTTTTAGTGCATGATGAATCTGTAATTCTGACCATGTGACATTAGAGATAGAAGTATTTTTAGAATGTGTAGCATATGGAAATATTTCACTGAGATTCTTCTCCTTAGAGAACCTCCAAAGAACAGTTCTGCCTTCTCCTGCCTCTCCATCAGCCCTCCCCAGGCCCTGTTCCCACCACATACACTCCCATGTAAGAATTTGTAGCGAGGTGTCACAACCACTCTATTACTCTACTCTAGTGTGAGAATTTTCTATGAAAAAATAATTAAAGACATATATTGCCAGTGTGGTCTAATGGAGCTTGTGATTGTTCTCAGATGAGCTTAATGAGATAGTAAACAATACTTCTGTGCCTAAATACAATACAATACAATATAATATTCTGTCCCTAAATACAAAGGAGGGGGGGAAGGGGAAAGATGTAGTAAAATTACGACCAAACACTAGAGAAGAAACAAGTAAAATGTATAGCTTGCAACCACTTCACTCCACAAAGGGTCATCATGAGCAGTCACTTTTCCTACCAGGAAATTAAACTGAATACATTTTGGAGAATGATTCACCTCCAAGGACTTTTATGTGGTATTAAGCCAGATTCTGATCACCTACCATCATTACTTAGGCAGTGAAAAACCATGAGTGTTTAGTCTTGGCAGGGGGAATTCACACTGCTGAAATTAGGTGCACAGGATTCTGCAGTCACTGTGGGGACTGAGTACCTCTGCAGACCTATGTAAAGAATGTGAATGAAGTGCTTTTTCCTTTGTTAAATAGGGAGCTTACTCTCTTTTGTAGGTTGATGTAAGGCTCCTGTATGTGAAATGGCTCTGGGATCAGCCAACCTCAAACACTACTTCTTTGGATGTATCCGATGTGCCTGACGCTTGGCTCCATTTGGAATTGGTGTCTTGATGATTTGGAATTAACTGCTTTTGTTTTTTTTCAGGGTAGGTGTCCACTTGCTGTGGAGGATGTGATGGCATTTGCTTACCTTGGAGCTGATCAGGACTGCTCATAGGCAGGTATGTGGATAGAAGGGTAATTCCTAAGAAACTTCTACACCCCCCTGGCTAGTGGTTTTACTATAAAAGTCCAGGACACTAATGAAGAGAAGTTTTGGGGCCAAACCTAGGAATCCCTGAGGTTGATACAGATGCTTTCTTTGGGGTCAAGAGATTACAGAGTGGCCTTTCTCTCTCTCACTTGGAAGGAAGGCAAGAACAGAAGGTGTTGAAGAAACAGTGCATTGCTTTCTTTTATAAATGGGAATGAAGCTGAAAGCTTTTCCTTTGTAATTGTGTTTCAAGTGGCTTTAAGAGTGTATCTTTCTAGCCATCTAACCTCTTACTGCTGTAGTGTCTGAATGTCTAATATGAATTTATTGCAATGGTGGTATATTTGTGGTTGAGTTTATTATTCAAAGCCTTACTTTAAAGGCCTTAGACTGTCATTAAGATGAGATGTGTGTGAATGAAGCCAGCAGGATTTGTCTAGTAACGTTGTGTGGTACTATAATGATTTGTTTTCTGCGTGCCAGCTTTAACAGAGAATAGCTGGAATGATTTGGGAGAAAGGACAAAGGAAATGACAATACGTTAAAGCCAGTTTTGAAGAGATTCAATGTACATTGACCACTTTAGAGATTTTTGTAATTTGTATTGTGAGGAGGAGTCTGTTTCTGTGACAAACTCCTCCTACACCTCCGTGGTCTCTGCTCCAGTCTGTCTGCCTAGTGGATACTTAATTGCATGTGAATATTTTAGCAGGAAAACATATTGTATGGCTAAACTGGATCAAGGAAGATTTATGCAGCTCTCCCATATAATTTACAGGAAGAGCCTGTGAAAAGAAATCCTTTCTTGCTTTCCTGCTGCTAAGTGGATGAAATGTATGACTTTCTTGCCCCAGTTTTATTCAGAATATTTATGGATATGTTTACTTATTAATGAAATTTCTTAGAAGCAGATGTAAGACCTACTGCCATTCTCCAAACCACTTACAATAACTATATGAACTTTCTGGATCTGTTGCTTACTCTGAGACTGTGAGTTCCAGGAAAACCTGTGTGGGTGTTAGCAGGGAGAATTATTTTCTCAGTATGCATAAGGCAATATTTTTCCAAAAACTTTTGGTCTTGAAAGGTGGATACCATGGCTCTCCATATACTCCTGTGCCCCTCCAGGGCCTCTTTCTGCAGTACAAGGGTTAGTGGTGTGTCAGACTGTGACATGGGACATGTGTGGCACATGGAGCAAGGAGGATGGAGGCAGCTTCATTACATCTGCACAAATCCACAGCTATCCACAAGTGGCACATGTGGTCATAGAGCTGGAGGGGGAATATGAGATTGTCTTAAGTGAACCATGAAAAGGTATCTAAATGCAAGTTTCTGTTTTGCTGTAGCAGAGCAGGTGAGTGTGCTGTGAAGCTGAAGGTGTTATGAGTGCTGCTTCACAAGCTGCTCTGTAAGTGAAGCAGTGGGGTCATACACACCTTGGCTTTCATGGATCAACACTGAAATTTTCAGAATATTCTAGGGAATTTCAATACTCCTAAAGCACTCATGAGAGACTTTTCTATGCTTTTCCTGCCAGAAGGAATGGAAAATGTTCTTCTTTTGTGTGTTCTGGTTTACACAGAAGTAAACCTCTTTGGAGCTGCTGAGTGTGACGATGAGCCTTCCACGGAAGCATGAACTTCAGAGGAGCTCCTTAGGGGCACCAGGAAACTGAAACATATGAACAGTACACAGGCATATGATAAGTGAAAACCAAATTTTGTAGCTCAGATAATTTCCACAGGAATGAGCAGAGGGACTAAAACTTTAGGGGGAGAGAAAACATCATGGAAATATGGAGAGGGGAAAAAAAGCAGAGAGGAAAACCAGATTATACTGTAGGGGAAAAAAAGCTGATGGAAAGCTTTCCAGGCAGAGAGCTGGCTGAAAGGAGGTTTGGAGCAGTGACAGAAGAATCTAATTCCTCTTTGACTCTTATTCTATTCAGGAAGACAGGCAGTTATAAATTATTTCTTAATGGGAAGGTTTGCATCATAGGAATATTTTATTTTCTCCTCAGAAAAGAAAAGAAAAAGACTCCAGTTTGGCTCAAATAGCTCAGGTCAAATAGATAAAAAATATTTATCAAGACTTTGCTACTTGTGTCTTTACAGTGTGCCCTTGCTGGGGTTTATCAATGCCAAGAGCATATCATAATTCTAGAAGAAGGGAGGCAAGGGAAACCTAATAAATAAGTTACAGGGAAATTTATGCTTCCAGCCACCTGCTACCCAGTCAGCTGTGTTAATGCCTGGCAAAATCGAAGTCCCTGTGAGATTTCCTGTCTCCTGAATATTAGTTTCCCCTGTAGTAGGTAGATACCTCTCTAATGGGTTTCTGGCCACCTGCAGACCTGTCCAGCTGGGTAAATTGCTTTGCATTGTAATGAACCTGTTTAAGCAACCAGGAGGAAAGTTGTTTCAAAATTATTTCCATAGTGGGAAAACAGCCCCCTTAATTAAAATATTGTGCTCTTAAGTATCAAATAGAACAATTAGAAACCCAAAAACACTTAATAGGAGCTTGCCTTTTTGTCCTATCTTAAATGATAGTGAGTGTAGCTGATGATACCATTGCAGCTCATATATCACCAGGACATACTAAGTTGTGTGATCTGTGTAGTGAGACATATGGGGACATTGCAGGCATTATCTGGACATGCTGTTGGGATACTTTATTAAAATACATTTTCTAGACACTATGTTATGCACCTGGAGCCTAATGTATTCATAGTTAATAAATTCTAATGGATATAGAAATGTGCAAAGGAAGTAAGGTCAGTGAGAAGGTAGATGTGTGCCATAAATAGCACACTCCAGAGTTTTTTGTCTGCATGATGACAAATCTCATCCTCCTTTTATTTTCACCCTCCTCACACTAAAATACTCCTCCTGGGAAAAGTAGCAGAGGGCTGCAATGAATATGTGATTCGTGGAAACATCAAGGAGGAATGGAAAGGATAATCTAGTTTTTCACATTGCCATGTGACTTGTCACAGAGAATACTGTCACTGAAAAATCCTGACAGAAAAGAAGGAGGTTTTTCAAGCATGGCGAAGGTGATAGACGGGGACAGACATGTCTCACCAGACCAGCTGAGAAGGTGCTGGACTTACTGAAAAAACCCTGCCTTGCAGTTTTCTGTCACAATTTTATTATTGCAGATCTCTGTTTTAATCTGTGTCATACAAAATGAAATGGTCCTTATATTTCATCCCCAACTTGTAGGGATAGAACTGAGCAGCTATTGCCAGGAAGACACTGGATACTGTAGTTGCAGTTGGAGCTGTGGGATTTCTCCTTGAGCACCACACACTGTATGGTTACAAGTCCCTGCATGTTAGGAAGCATCAATTTGTCTGCAAATGCATGCTGTAAACTGGTGAGTTTGACTTTCCAAAATTAAGAGGAGGAGAGTTTTACAGAGGCTCGGTCTGGGCATCACTTCATTTGCCTTGTGATGCCTCAGAGGGGCTGGGATCCCATCTGCTCTGCTGGCTCTCCCAGCAGCCAAGATCATGGGGTGACTGGGTGGCAGAGATGGGTTGTGAGGTAGAAAGAGTCTTATATTTGAAAAGATGAAGCTGCTTTGCCACTTTTTTCCATAATCATAAGAAAATGAGAAGAAAGATTGGAAGTATGAACTTTGCTGATCCCTAGGTGTGACAAAATCACTTTATGGCCCTGATAAATACCTGCCTCCTCTGTGTGTTATGTCACTGCACTGGAGCTGGTGCTTTTGCTTTTGGCTCTGGTTGAGTAAATATCATTATTCTGTCTGGGCTTGCCATCCTTCTAGGTTCTTTTGAGTTTCTAAAAGAACCTCTGTGCTGAGGTGTTTCTCACTGGGCACATACTCCTGAACCCCAGCATGAAACACTCAGCAGTTAATGACAGCAGCTACAAACAAAATCCATGCCAATTCCAACTTTGAAAGTTAAAATATAGTTTTTATACTACCATTTCTGAGACTCTGCCCCTTTTGTCATCTTTCTAGGACTACATGAAATGTGGTTAATTAACCTGCCATCACCTTCTTTTCTGTGAATCCACAGTCACATTATCTACTTGGTATGCTGAAGCTTTTCAGTGATGTATGTTTTCCCTGTGCAGACATTTTATTTAACCTCTTGGTAATCTACTAAGTTAATTCAGTTTTGCATGAGTTGTTTTGACTTTTTTTTTTTATTTCTTTGTGTGCTGGTATTCCTAGTCTTAGTGGTCTTACTATTAATTTTGAAGCAGAAAAGCCACATTACTGTAAGGTGCTCTGGATGGTCACTCTCAGTTTGATTCTTAGCCCTGGTCTGGACTTGCTCATGCTTTTGTGGAAGGAAAGACTTCTCTGTCTTTGCAGAATATACCTTACAATACCTCACAAACCAACATTTTTTTCTTAGATCTTAGGGATTTTTTGTCTGCTGTCCTACATTTTCAGTGAAAAGGAAAACTACAAAAAGAGGAAATTTGCATTTAATAAAGAGGCTATGAAAAATTAAAGCTTGAAAATGTCCTCCTGCTTGAGGGAACTTTAGGACAGAGAAATAAATAGGTAAAATTTAGATTAAATGAAGAAAGATAGCCACCACTGCAATGCAGTGAAATGGAACTGAGGAGTCTGAGTGATTCTTTCTTGTAAAGGTCAACATCATTGACTGAATTTTTGTGAACCTAATAAATTCTAAGATATGCTATAAATAGGAGCATCTCAAGGGCAATACTTAAGTCATTCAATTGAAAAATGGGACAAAATAAATAGTAAAATGATAATGAGAAATGGCAAATCAAGTTAAAATGGTACGTTTAGACCTGGCTTTCTTGATAATACAATTTTAAAATGTTACCAAATCAATTCTTATTTAGAATGCATTTTGGAAAGAGATTAATTGCCTTTGGATACAAACCAGGTTTCTATACAAACCAGGTTTCTATACAGGTTTTCAATGATGCCAACATAATGTGCATTTGATTATTGTTAAAGGCTGTCAAAATAAGTGAAAATCTCTATTTACATATTTGCAATTTGATATGAATTTTAACCTGTAAGTTCAACATTTTGTAAGAAAAGGAGCTAATGTATTACCACACTACATTCACTGTAGAATGACTATATTTTATTTTAATTTTCACTGATAAAATTACAATTTATTAGTAAGGAGGATAATTAGTAACAGGCTTGTAATAAATATCGTCAAGCTATTTTAGAAATCAAGTATTCAAGGAATTCATATAGTTAATACCTTTTAGGAGATCAAGACAAATTATCATGGTGGTCCATTCAGTTTTAAATTATATTTATAGCTTTATAGAAAAATCATAACCAATTTTAGATTAATGTCTAATGTTTATTTTTATTCTATGAATCAGACTTGAGGCTTGTCTTTCTTCAGGAAGAAGAGTGTCAATTCTCAGTATCCAAAAATGTTCTGTTCCCAGCTCCTGTAAAAGCTCCCGTTGTGCGTTTCATCCCGACTGTAAAAATTTCATTGTCCCAAGATCACATCATGATTCAGAGATCAAGTTTGTCTTTGATGAAGTTGGGGCATGATCAGGTAATTATATTATCAGGAGATGAACAGGAGCTGGAGAAGGGATTTGAGCTGGTGGCTGCTGTCTGCATCAATGCAGATGATGCCAGCTGCCTCCTGGCCTGGCTGGCTCCTCGCTGTGTTCTGCCTCCACTGATGATGCTCCAGCTTCACCAGCCAGCCAGGAACACCCTGCCCTCAGCAGAGCACAGGCTTTGACAGGCATCCATCAGATGGAGAGTGAAAACTCGAACAAACAGGGGCAGCCCTAGCTCTGCAGGTGTGTAATAGTTGATGTAATACTTAGCCACTTTCCTGAGCTAGTGCTCGCTGGTCAGAGTGGTGAAGGACAGCATCCAGATCACATCTGTAAGCTGAACTGTCATGTTAAACTGCATCAGAAGAAAAATGGGGAGCTCTGGACATACTTTCTATTATACAATCCACTTCCTTGGTTTTGAGATCTTTTTCATTCCCCTGTCCCTCAGGTAGATATGCTATACTTCCAGATTAATGCATTTTGACTACAGCTTTAGCCTTTTTCCACTTGTTTCTGTGCTGGGAGTGCACGCAGCAGATCAAGGTAAAGCAATAACAGGAAAGCATCTAAGCTTAGAAGCACAATAACCAGAGGCACTCTCACAGAGTAAGTGGTAAGGTCATGGAGAAGTCACAAGAAGGGCAGGACCTAAAAGAAAAAAGGACTGTAACAGGATATGTACACAGAAATAATGCTGATAACATCTTTGTCTTGTGTTCAAAGCACTCTGACCCCTAACAAACAAGAGCAGTGTGACTCGATGGGTAGGAAATAAAGGATGGAAGAGTAGCAGGTGGTTCTGGGCATCTGTAATTCTTGTCTAGCAGAAGTCAGGGTGGTGATGGAGGCTTGCTTACTCAGGTCAAAGGGATTCAGGATGCCAGCAGATGTGCAAGGGGTAGCAAAATGCCCGAGAGCACTGGGGGAAACAGCTGAAGCAGCTGTTGGTGTTGCAGGAGCAGAGGACCAGGATGAGCACCTGGCAAGCATCAAGCCAGGAGAGGAGCCCTCCCTGCAGCAAATTGTACCAGTTAAACTGGCTCTGGAAACCTTTAGTCAAGCAAATATCTTTCACCTAACTTTGTGAGTCTTTACGTTGTTTCTGTGTACTGAAGGTCTTATTAGGTCAACCAATAATAATTTGAGATCTTAAGCTCTGTAACATGAAGTCAAGACTGACTAGGGCAGAAAAAAGTGTGGAATACATTGTTTTAGGTTAACGTTGGTAGGTAGCTCAGCCTCCCACAGGCCCTGGCTCACTCCCCCACAGCAGCTGGACAAGGGCACCAGAAGGGCAACAGTGAGAAAACTCATACACTGCTACATCAGCATAGCACACCCCAGATACATCAGACTCCAGTGGAGTTTGCTTGGTGTATACATCTTGTACAGCCCTCCCACTAAAAATGGGCTTTTTTGCTTTTGAAAACCATTAGGAAAACTTGTGGATTTTTTATCTTTAGGGCAATTGCAATGAGGCGCTCCTAAAGAGAAAATAAATACTCAAACTACTACTTTTCAGCTTGTTTTGAGGAACCTAACAGCCAGCCAGAGCTGTGCTCTATAATTATGGTATCCAAGATAGATGAACCTAAATAGTTTTTGTATAGATTTCTGAAAGATCAATATTGCTGCTTCTTTTTTAAGCCTCTCCTGTGACATAGATAGATACATAGCTAGAAAAGTTGTATATTTTGCTGCTGCAGATGTGGGAGAATTTCTGACAGGTTCCCTAAATATACTGAAAGAAACAATTAGAGCTTCCATTATATTCTCTGACATGGAAAAGTTTAAGATGTCACTTATAAATGTAATGTACTGGTTTCTTCTATAAAAGTGGTCTAGCTTTTGGAGGAAAGAAGGTCCTCTAAGTGTATAATATTTGGATACCTAAGCTTGTAACTAACAATTTGAAGGGATGTTGATAATGATGGGTGATTTCCTTTTTCTGTCATAAACCCCAGGGAGAACAGAAGTGAAGGTCATCATGGCTACTATCAAGACCTGCTTTTGTTTCCGAGTCCTGTTATATATTTTCTTGGGATCTGAATTATAACAACAAACTGAAATGCAGTTTGAATCCCACAGTTCTTTATCCTTCATAGAGGGAATACAGAGGACCAGAAAACAATGTCAGGAAACCCTTGCATTTATTTTTAGGTCTATTCGTTAACGGTTTTCTCTCCTCCCCTCCAGACAAACTTCTGTTGAAGCTGATGACTAAGGATTGCAAACCCTGCCTGTTTCTTGTTTCTTGTCCTGTGTTCTGCTCTTGGCTGATCTGAAGGCTTGGTGAAGTTCAACAGTTCAGTGAAGCAAATAGCAACCCCCTCCCCACAAGGGCAATGCACTGCCCACATGAGACTGTGATTGTGATTAAAACAGAAAAGTGGTAGCTGGAAAGAATCTAAATGCGCGTTTCCTCCTGTCACTGTGTGGTTTTTGCACTTAGCAGATGGCAGTTTCATACTTGCCGTGAATCCTCTGTGCCCTGTGGGCAAAAAAGGCAGTCCTGCCTTTCTCCCTCTCTGCTCATCTCCTTGCTGGCTCCCTTGGGCACAGTCTGGCAGAAAATTTAGCTCCCAAAAAGGCACAAAGAACTGAAAGAGCAGCTGCAGTCTGGCTGACTGTGTGGTTGCACAAGTGGCAATGCCAGTGCCAGCAGCGGGGTGGGATCCATCCCACCATGACATCCTGGGATGGTTGGATAATACTTGGTTGGTGGCCATGCAGTCTTCAGGTGGCTTAAACAATCTGTGATATATAGGCAGGTAGGGAGGCTTAGGAGTTGGCAATGTGAATTACTGGGAGGTCTATAGCCCCACAGGAATTCAGCAGTAGATGCCAATTAAAGGATCAAAGAGCAAAGATCCAAATGCCAAAATTAGGTGGGGATATTTGCAACATGGAATTATTAGAATAGTGAGGTGTTAATTTATGCAGCTGGAACAGAACTTTAGAGAACTAACAGGTATAGGTGAAGTAAAAATAATTAAAATCATATTTAATGAGAGAAGTAGGAAAGCAGGTTAACACTGTTTGCTCTTTGAGGAAATGAGAAGGAAGATAAATGAGAGTGAATAGAGAAGAATAATAAGAAAAAAGTAGTTAATGGAGGAAAAATGAAAATCACTAATTTTTTCCTTTGTCTAATGGTATGACAGAAAGAAATAAGAAAAATATAATTGTGACATTAGGGGAATTTCATATTCCTTGATGATGAACCCATCTCAGCTCCAAGAGTATTTGATCATCTATCCAATGTCTATTGGATAGACATCAGTAGGTAAATCTTCTGTCAAAATTAATCAGTTTTAAGGAAGCAAGATTTGAAAAGCTGTTTTGTAGACGTTCATCTGTAGCTAAGGTAAAGTTTGCTTTTTCTGGCTGTATAGCACCATATTTCTGCCAGTATGTTGTGGAAAAGCATCTGGCTCACAGAAAAGGACATAACAGTGCATTGTATTGTATGGCGAAACTACTGACTGGAGCATCTGTTGCAATTAGGGAGGAATTTATTGATATATTAATATCAATGCCATATGTCTTATAGAGAGTTTCTTGCTCTTAAAATTCCTGCTATTTATATAGGGATGGTCAAATGTAACCTGCAAGTTCCTCCAATTGTGGAAGCGTTACAACCTTTTGTGGCCACTGGGAGGGTGACAGCACTGAGACAATGCTGATGGCATGGAGGGAGGAAGTGCTAGAAGTGGGGACAGAAAAAAAAGCTCTTGATTTCCTGATTACAGCATTTTGCATTAGCCTAATATCTTTCTTGGAAAAAAAATGACACAAAGAAAGCTGGAAGGTTAAAATAGCAGAGTCGGTGTACTCTGCTAAATTAAAATTTATTAGCATGAGAAGCCAGTAGGAAAAATGTCAGCAAGGTCCAAGTGCTCATCTGTTTGCATGGCATTTCTTGAAGGGAGAGAAAATCCTTCTTTGCAGAGCCACAAAGTTACAGTCACTGCTCCATAGCTCATCCCTGTGCTCCCAATAACTCCTCACACCCTGAATCCTTGTCTCTGAATACCATCTGAAGAAGGTATCTTGTTCATCAGAGGAGACTGCGAGTTCCAGGCAGTGTCTAGCAATTGCTTGGCCACAGGTAGTGCAATTCAGTTATTGATATGTGCACGTGGTTGCTCAGTACAAACCCTTAGATCCTGCATCCTGGTTTTCCTGGCAGGCTCAGTCCCTGTCCTTATCTCCTGGGCACCAGAAGGCTCTGCAGCTCAGCCTTCCAGCATCCCAGGCTGCCAGTTCTGCCTGCCAGCCTCTACAAGGATTTCTTGCTGTTCTCTCCGTCATGTCTCTTTGAAGGTGGCCTTCTCTCACTCTGTGGCAGCAGTCCCAGGTGCAGACGCCTCTCTTAGGCTGTGTCTGATATTTTCAGACTTTGGTGCTTCTAGGCAAACAACCTGTGTGTACCTGAAATGTGCTCAGCCCCACTGGTCTCTTTGTCCGTTAAGAAACAATGTGTGTGTGAGGAGGGAGGGTAATTAACGTGGGATTGTAAAACACTTTCCTTGAGCTCTGAGTATTTATCTACCTGGTGGTTTCCTGTCAGTGAGTTCTCTCATATCTCTTAGGGAGGACAAAGACCGCCACAACATCCTCCTAGCCCTCTTAGCTTCAAAAGCATTATGTAGAATTTATATTTTAAAACACAATTAAAGGTACAACTTGATCTGTCTATGGTTTGTCTAGAATTGCTGTCTGTCAAAGAGTATTCTTATTAATGTATAATTAATATTAATTAACATGGGTTGCAAAAAAACAGAAAGGCTTTAATGGTGTTTAGGGAATTCTAGAGACACAGAACACTTGCAAAGAGAAATTTATTATTGTCTTTCCTGATAAAGTGATTTTTCAGATGTGAAAACATATTGTCACACATAAATACAAGTTAATAATAAATATTGTGTTGTGGTTTAACCCCAGCCAG
Source organism: Rhabdornis inornatus (assembly GCA_013397075.1). Taxonomy (NCBI): domain Eukaryota; kingdom Metazoa; phylum Chordata; class Aves; order Passeriformes; family Rhabdornithidae; genus Rhabdornis; species Rhabdornis inornatus. The sequence goes on along the minus strand of VWZS01000915.1, from coordinate 1,183,433 downwards.
CAACTAAGCACCACACAGCCACTCACTCACACACCTCTGCCCCTGGGTAGGGAGAATTGAAAAAAAATTAAAATTCATGGGTTGAGATGAGAACAGTTTAATAATTGAAACAAAGTAAAACATAATGCTACTAAAACACAAGTGAAAACAACAACAACAATAATTGTAATGGAAAAGAGGGAGAGAGAGGAATAAAACTTAAAAACAACACGTGATGCACAGTGCAATTCCTCACCACCCAGTGACCAATACCCAGCCTGTCCTTGAGCAGCAACCAGTGGTTCCTGGACAACTCCCTCGAGTTTATATACTGAGCATGATGTTCTATGGCATAAACATCTCTGTGGCCAGCTTGGATCAGGTGTCCTGGCTGAGCTCTTTCCAGGCTTCTTGCACATTTGCTTGCTGGCAGAGCATGAAAAACTGAAAAGTCCTGGATTTAGAGTGAGCACCACAGGCAACAACTAAACAATCAGTTACATCAATTGACATTATTCTCTACTAAATTCAAAACACAACGCTGTACCAACTACTAAAAAGAAAATTAACTCCTTGCCAGCCCTAAATAGATATGCATATGAACATATAGGTGTGAACTTTACCAGAGATCTTAGAAGAGAGCTCTACAGTGTAATTTCCTGTTTAGAAGAGAGCTAAGAGGTTATCAGTCATATAGATGAACACAAATACTTTGAATTAAAAGAAATAAACATTATCAAACTAGATAATAAATCATTATAAAAAATAAAACATTATCAAACTAGAATAAAATGTTTTTTAATTTCAGGCACTATTTGAAGGAAATATTAAACCATATTAGTACTGTGAGTTGGGCTGTGTACAGTTACATTATGATGTTGGCACATTGATGGATTTCTGTAGTTTTAGCTGAGATCTTAAATTTGTATCTTCTCAATTTTAACCATACAGGAGTATTTATTCTTTCTTATAGCTCACAGCTGAATTTACCTTGCTAGGTTAAATAACCTAACATTTACTGTGTTCAGAAAATAGTTAGAGAGAGCTGACAGCTTGTGGATAAGATGGTTGTCTCTGGGTACAGTTCTACAGCTGCTAAAGGTCCATGATGCTGTTAGTGATATAACAAAGACTTCTTGATTTTTAACACACATGAGCTGTAGCTACTATGCTGTTATTGTATGTGGGGCATTTGTTACAAAGCTGAGCCAGTTTGCCTTCAGTAATCAATCATTTGCTATGAGAGGTTTCATTTCTTGTTTGAAGCTGCTGGTGTAAGTGTTTCTCTGAGACAGGATGTTAGACTCGGTCGAAACACAGAAGCTACCAGGTCAGTTTAGCCTGCAAACTTTGCAAAATACCAAAGGACTATTTTTAACCAAACCTCAGCACAACTCTCATGGCTGCACCTATGGTACCGTGTGACGAAGATTAGGCTTGATTGCAGTTTCTTTTCATCATGGTATAGCTTTTCATCTGCCACAGCAACTTTTTTCCAGTGTGAATGATGAACATAGAATAATGTTCACTTCTAAGTAGGTTTGTTCAGTGAGAGAGACAGAGAGAGGGAGGTTGTGCTCCATTTGGCTCAACTGAAGTCATCTCATGAGCCCTCAGCAGTTCTCTGCCTTTCTTATGTCTTTTTTCATGTTCCCTCTGGTTCCCATAGAAAACCAGGAGAAACTAAACCATCTTTTTACTGAGTCTCTGGCTTCCATGCATAGCTCTTTCACGATCCTGCTGATGTATTTATTAGCCTTTGGAGATTAAATGAGGCACAAATAGCACATATAGCTTTTGGAGATGAATTCCTTTATTCTAGTTATGTCTGGACCAAAGTTTAAATAGTTGAGCTTGCACTAGTTCAGCTTATTAGTACTGGTATTAAAACCAGAAACTCTAATGTCAGTATATGGCTTGATTGGTTTAAAAACTCAAGAGGCTTGTTTTTAACTAACACTTTTATTGGTGCTCCTTTGAGCCTGTAGGTGCAAAAGCTTGGACTTTCATTGGATTTCTTCTCTGCAAAGAGAGCTGGAAATGTCCCTGTGCAATGTCCTGAGGCCAGCAGCAGAGCTCCTGGGAGTAGCGCCAAATATATGAGGCATAGAAAAAAAATCATGAATTGAAAACAGTACTAACTAGGCCAATCTAATTAATACCTTCTAGACCCAAGAGTTTACAAAATGAAGGATGTAATTAGGAATAATGCGAGTCCTTTGAAATCCTGGCCTTGAGACACATGGATGTTATGTGGTGTAACTAGAAAACAGGATTGGGATCATTAATAATATTCCTAAAAGAAAAAGCAAGGCAGTGAATGGAAAAGACCAGGCTCAGGAGTCTGATGGTTGGGTGTGGAAGTGCTTAATGGTCAGGACTCCTCAACTCCTGTGACTGTGCTCAGTGAGTTGTGCAAATTGAGTGTGGCAGACAGTATGAGACAGAGGCCTTGGCCTCTCTTTTACTATTTAAGCTATGAACATTCAGCCTAAAAAGAATTCATGTCCCAGTCCACAGGGAATCCGTGGGCTTTGGGTTTTTCACCTGGAGGGTGAAATAGGTATTGCTGGTAGGAAGCTGTGGCATTGTTTATAGCTTCACTGTGATTTAATGGAGACAGAGGTTTCTTCTTGGGCTGCAGAGGCTCAGACTATGAGTGCTTGAGTGGCAGTGAATTGAGATTTTCCTTTTGAGGGAGAAAGCCTGTTGGTAGGATAATTCAGAGTGTTGGTAGGAAAATTCAGGAAATCACTGGAGCGATGATATTTTCTTTTTGACACAGCCTGTACTTGGGTTCAGTTGCCTTGAACCTGCACAGTAATAACCCATGCACAGAAAAACCCTGTCTTTGGCTATCTCTACTGCAGCATCCTCTGTTACTAGGATGCTTGGAAAATCCAAGAAGATCCAAACGACCATGGGCTTTTTCTCCTCTGTTAACCATTGTCTTTTCCATACCAGATCGACTCAGTTCAAAGACCTCCTACCTGCCTGGTCCAAAAGAGAGCTTTGCCATTAACCTTCCATGTGCAGTTGCTTGGCAACACAAGGTAAAGATCTAAACAAAAGGACAAAGAAAAATGATTTAATTCCCAAGACAGCCTGAACAGCTTTGGAGGTAGTTGCTGGTAGTAGTCTTTCTGTTGTTTGGCTTATGCTACAAAATTTTGCTCACAAAGCATTGTGACACCCTCAGTTACCACTGATACGCTGAAAAAATACCTTGTTGCAGACACACATATGGCTTCAGAAAAGAGTGTTTCCTGGCTTGGCTCTTGCTGTTGGGGGAGGAGGTGCAAATAGAACAACAGAAAACTGCAGCTTGGTGGCATATGTTCCCTCTCACCTGGGAGCCCTGACAGCAGAGTCCCCTGCTCCTCTGGGCAGAGGAGTACCCCAAGCATGTGTGTGCTGTCACCCTCGTGTCCCTGCTGCTCTTATCTCCAGCCGGGAGGAAACACTGGGGGCTGGTTCCTGCACATCTCCTTGCTGTCCCCAGCGCCGGGTGACAGGGCTCATTATGTACCGCGGTGGCAATTGGCACTTCCACTCAGTGCTGGAATGAGATGAGTCCTCGAAAGGCGTGTAATGTATGCGCTATCCGTGCCAAAGTGGAGCCTATCTCTTGTAAAATGGCTTTGATACATCGATAAATGGAGCTAGCTGACAAAAATTCCTTAACAATGAAGTATCATTTCAAAGCCAATATTTTTTTAGAGCACTGAAGGTACAAGGAGCCCTAATAACTAACAGAGGATCGTTATGTATGCAGGTGAAAAAGAAAGATGACAAGGATTTAAAATCAATCTATCACATTATGCAGTTACCTGCCAGCAGTGAGTTTTTCACCCCTTTCATTTTCTGCTGCCAAATACCACACATTCAGGCTGGTAAGCAGAACATTTGGGGGCAGAATTTACATTAAAAATGAACCTTTTACATAAATTATGACCTCTTTTGTTTCCCTCCTGACTGATGCTCTTTAGCTGTCACATGCCCATTGTAGAGGGACTATTCTTTCCCTGATGCGTGCATGTAATTCTCATTAACATCAAGGCGACTTGCAAGTACTCATTTGGGAAAGACAGAATCTAGAGTGCCTCTAAACGCTTATGACAGGGGTGCCCAGATTGCCAGGTCCTGCAAGCAACAATCCAACATGTTCATCTGGCTGAGAGCCTTTCCCTCCCCGGTGACTGTCTCAGCCATCCTGCGAGTCCCACTGCCCCGATCCAGATGTCCCCCGAGACAGTGACGCCATCCCCCTCTGCTTTCCTCAACCCCCTCAACAACCTGAATCCTTCACTGCCTCCTCCAAACTCCACATCTCCACACAGCCTGGGCCATCACACCTTGCTGCTGCTGGCCCCCCATCTCTGCAGTGTGTCCCTGCTGGTCCAGCTTGGTCCAGCAGCAGCGCTAACAGATGGCGGCAGCAGCAGCAGCAGGCACAGGCAGTACCAGGCAGCAGTACCAGGCAGCAGCAGCTCCTCTAGCACCTGCAATGCCACAAGCTGCTCCCTCTGAGCACACACCACATGGCACAGGCGTGTTCTGCAATCTGCTGGCTCCTTGCACATCACGGAGCTTCCCCGGGTGGAGAGAGACCGGCACGTGTGAATCATCCCTCCTGCCTCCAGCAGCCCTCCATGAACAAAGTGGCCTTCTTACCTGCCACACACATCTCCCATCCTCTCTAGTCTGACCTGCTGTTCCCCCCAGGTCTGGTACAGCTGGTGTAGGAAAATGAGAGCGTACTGGCAGTAGTGGTAATTCAAACTGTGTGTGGATCACACACACTGCACTGTGGTCACTGGCTGCTGGGACTGTAAAGTGAAGGTGCCACTGAGGGAGGTTATCTCTGAAAGTGAGGAGCTATTTACACTTCGAGAAATGCTTTCAGCTTCATGCCCAGCTGACATGATCCCCATGTTAGGCACAGGCAAGGAATTTGGCTGCCTGTGTTTTGTCTTATTCCCAGATCCTCTTGCAGCCTTAGTACTGCCACAAAAGGTGTGAGACAAAACTGAGCCTTCTGCAGACAGGATTGGTAGGTGAGGGAGAAGAAAAACTGCGCAGTAATTCCAAGGAGAAGGGGAAGGGGAAGATGACTGATGAAAGTTTGATAGGATTTGTGTTTAATGCCTGTAATTTATCTCAGTTGGTAGAAGAACACTGAGACTTAGGTTCTCATTTGAATAGGGCTATCATTTCCTCCTCTGTAATACCTCCTTCCATCAGTGTAAGATAACAACCAGCCCAAGTAATATGCTAACGGATGTAAGGGAGCTTAGAGAATAAAACCACTTCTATATCACTGATTTCTAAGGGCAGTCAGCCCTTATCCCAGCCTTTGAAGAAGCTGGAGATTAATCACAACAATAAAGTAACTCACAAAATAACAAGACATGTACAACATTAGACAGAAATAACAGCCTCAAGGAGGAAAATTCCCTGCCAGTGGCATTGGCATCATCTTAAAAGTAGAAGTCATGAAGGAGAGAAGTATGGCAAAACTGCAGATATGAATCATGGTCTCACCTTTGTGAAGAAGTAGCTCTGTGCAGAGGAGACGAGAGAGTGAGCTGCTCTTTGGAGCACCTGTTTGAATGCCGAGACTGGGGTGATCCTTAAAATCATGGGGATACTGAGCACTTGAGGTTTATATGGGTTTAGAAAGCACTTTTTAATCTCCAGAGTTTGCTCAGTATGAAGTCTTGTGGATCTATCCTAAATTAAAACAACAGAAAAAAACATGCATCTGGTTGTCTTATAATTCTTTATAAAGATGAATCTGGGGATATGTAACTTTGAGTTAGACATTTGCCTCCTGCCAGGTAAGTGAATGAATTTAGTTTCTTAATATGTTGCAGTCAAGTAAGTTCCACAGGCCTAACAATGCACATTGTGATATTTAATTATGCAGTTACTTTCAGTAAGAAATGTAGCTTTCCCCCCCCACCTTAATATCTCATTCTTTATCACTAATGTCATTTGGCAAAAAGTGTCTTCTTTTTAGCAGCAGAATGGGTGGGCAAACCGAGAGTGGCAAAATGCTCATTTCAGAGAGTGAAACTGGCAAATGCTTGACAGATCGTAATTGTATTATGTGGCAGGGCTTTCAGGCTGGTAAACATGTGCAATTCTCAGTATTTGCTTTCATGTGGGGAGGAGGTGTAGTCTCAGTATTTCACATATGTCACCTCAGGGCAAACAGAGCCATCATACTGGTACAGAGCAGGTGTACTGGTGGCTGTGCTGAGACCAGTCTGTTTTCAGGAGTTATAAAATATAACCAATCTCATGCACAGTGCTGTATTGACTCTAAAAGTTCAAGTATCTTTCAAGAGTTGCTTCCTGTGTCTGAAGGAGGGACTAAAAGGATGAGCTATAGAAGTTAGATGTGGGGGTGGTGAGCAATGCATATATTGACATTTCAACCCTCTATGAACCAAGAAGCCTTGATTCAGAGGTGGATGTAGCTACATGGCTGCTGGAACATGAGGGTTTAGTCTTTTACCCAGATAGACACCTGACAATTGTGAGCTGAACTGCCATGTGGAGGTGCCCATCTCTACCCACAGAAGGAAATTAGGTGGCTGGTTTGGACCTCAGTTTGAATGGCTAGAGAGGATGAAGACGAATCCCACTTCTGTGACTCAGTGCTGGATCTCTTTTTTTTGTGTTTTGCAAGAGGATGTTAGCTCACTCCTTTTAAGTTTCCTGCTTCCATGTCCCTTTCTTTGCTTCTTTCCACTCTTGTCCTTTCCTCTTCCTCATGATATGCCTGAGCAACTCTTTGGCTAGAGACAGCAAATAGAATAATGGAATAAGATCGTAGAGTATCCTGAGTTGAAAGTTTGCAATATCAGGTTTTGTAACTTCCTTGTTACAACCCTGCCTCCAAGAAATCTACTCCTCTGAAAGCCTTTGTGTTTAACTAGTTACAATTTTCAAAGATGAGTAAAATGAAGCTGCAAAATACTGCCCACTGTTAATACATTTGGGATTTTGACTTCACTCACTCAGTGACTCTGGGTGGGAAATCTCTGCCCCCTTTGTTTGTGACATTATGAAGTCACTGCAGCTTGTATGAACTTGTCCAGTATGATTTTGAAGTGATGACTTGAGGTTTGCTAGCAGAACAGATGATGCCTTTCTGAACTAATTTTAGTTGTCTGTGCTGAGGTCCGTGTTTTGGCTACACCACCAACCATACACTCAGTATGGGGCCAGAGTGTGAACACAACTGCCTTCCTCAGACAATTGAACATGTAAATGGTGTAGTGCTTTAGTTTTAAATAGTAGCTTTGTGTTACATCCCTTTTATGCAGAAGACTTTCTGTATTCCAGAATTGCCTTTATATGTGCTCAGATGCAAGGGGAGAATCCCTGCAGCAGTTCAATGGGAGCAGGCAACAGTAGTGTCTGGAGCAAGAAGGAAAGAACTATATCCAATTGAATCCAGACAGGTGGACTTGTGCCAAGCTAGAACTCAATTAAAACACTGGGATTAAATCCACTTTTCTAGTAGCACCCTCTTTAATTAAGTGCTGAATGCAGTAATATGGCTACGCTGTGTATCTTCTTGTTAGCCTTCCAGTGCAAAATCTTCTAAAAAGAGACAGATGAACCTGTAGGTTGAATAATTAGAAAAACTGGACAATTTGCCACAGCCAAATGCTCTGTTTTCTGAAAAGGCAACAGTGTTGGTGACAGCTGGTTCTATTTCACAAGCTAAAGAAAACAATAGAAACCATTGTCTGTACAGAGATGAAGACATATGTTAGGAAACTGCGGTTACACTCATTGCTTAATGAACTATTTCTCTTCACTTATATTTAATTATTATATCTATGTAGAATCCAGGGTCGCACGTAAAATATATAGTATTTTAACTAGTCCTCAGTAACTCTTCCAATATACTTGAGCTTGTGTTCAAGCAGGTTTCAAAGCAAGCTTTAAAAATGTTCTCACAGTGCCAAATCCCTGCTTCAGGGAATCATTTCATCTTGATTGGCCAACAAGGCATGTTTTTACTCAGTCCATGGGGGTAGTTTGTTTTAAAGGTCTAAAAATATCCATGGTCTTTGGAATATTAGTTTTCAGAGCTGGACCTGCATTGCTCTTCAGTGTTCGGAGAAGAGTGAAGTCTTTGCAGTCAAATGATTATGATTTATTGGAAGGTGGAACTCAAGCTTCTAAGATCTGAACTATGGTGCAAATAGAGTTCAACTACTCTAGAGATGAGATGGAATTCAAAAAGACAGATCCTGTCACTATCAATGTCCATCAAATAGATTAGACCCATATAGTTTTGTTGTGTGTGGAATATTGAGATGATGCCAAACCTTACAGATACATTCTAAAGTATTCTTGCTGATGCACATGTTGGCCACCAGATTCTTGGGTCAAAAAGTCTTGGATAGATCCTATGTCCATGTTAATCAACCTCCTCTGTTTTTATCCTTTCCACTGAAATAAAAGGCAGAAGAGTTTAAAAAAATCCGAAGAACTGCTGAATGATTGTGATGTGCTTGCCAATAGCAAACAGGCCAGCAAGTTCTTGAGACTTTGGCTTGCACTGAATTGTAATTTACAGCAGGAGCTGAATGCTGGAACTGAGTCAGGGGAGAGGAGAAGACGAGACTTGTCTTCTAAAATTTCTTTTCTATTGAGAGAAATAAGCTCTCACAAACTGTAATTCAGAACAGCTAAATTGGACGTTTAATGAGTTCTGTGAGTTATGTGCCTGAAGTGAACCCAAATCTGCTGCAGTCGTGCACCAAACAGCACGTTTAGGAAGGAATGAGGAGCTACTAACCTTAGAGAAGGATGTAAAAAGTGGCTTTGTATATTTGTTGGCATCAGGAGTTATTTGAAACTTGCCATCTGGGGGCTTCTTACATTCTGAATGTACATTGCAAGCTTACAGTTTTCATGCAGTAAAGTCAACAAATATACTGCATTGAATGTAAAAATAGATTCAGAGCTAGGAGTTATAGCTAAGCTGCTATGATAAAAGGCTGAAATTGTGATCTGTGCAAACAGTTATAATGATTATTTCTTATTTGAAAGCCTGTGTGAATTGCTAATGACTAGTCTTCTCTGCTTTTCCGATCAGTTAACATTAACTTTGCATTTTCAATTTCTTCTACAGTCTTTTTTGCTATGGCACTTCCTACTTCTCTGCTAGTAGTCCTCTAAGACACTGACATTGTTTTTCAGCAGGCAAGAGTGAACAGTAGCCCTGGACATTTCTCCAAAAAAGCTCCATCTGATTTTCTGTGCTGTTTTACTCGAGTAAGACCCCTCAAACTGGATCTGGCAGTACCATTAGCAGGAAGAGCAGAGACATTTTGATTGCTCTCTACTTTCTTCAGCTTCAACATAGCTCAGCTCATTTGGGGATGTCTGAATACTCTGATTTAAAGGGCTTGGGAATGATTAGCCATTTTCCATTTCTCTATCATCTGCACATTTTGTTTGCACAATATCTTCCAGACATTTGATAACAAATGCACCTAAGAGATCACAAATGTCTCCTGTACACACTTATATTTGTTTAGAACATGCACTGACCTGAGACAATAATCATTAAAGAAAGAGGTGGGTTTTTTAGAATGATTGAAGAGAGAGTCAGAAAACCTTTATCTTCATTCTGCATGGTGAGGATGGAGAAACAGAAACTGTGCTTGGAAGTGACTATAATATGAACCATAGAGATTTGCAAGTATATTGAAAAGTAACATGAAAATAATATGAATGCCTCTGTTTCTTTAGTATAGCAAGCACCAAAACATCAGAACAAGCTTCTTCAATATGGTGATTTATGTGACATCTACTGGGACCTGCCCTGTTTGTTCACATAATTGCAAAAAGAAAGAAGACATGTGATGGCCTTTTTGTTAAAATGTATATTCAGATAAGAAATATGATTTTTCCAAATAAGAAACAATATGAAAAGAACTCGAAGTTTGCTGCAAGCACAGTGGTGTCAATAATAATAACTATAATAATTCTTACTAACACTTCTGATGATAGTTTCTTCCAGCTCATTTCAGGGTTCTGCCAGGTTTCATTAATATACTCACTAAGCCTCCTTCTGTATTAAAAGCAGACTACGATTTTGGGTCATCCTTCATGCTGCCTGTCATGGACATAAGTATGCTTGTTGCTGAAAAAAATACTTAACAAACCACCCAAAGTAATGGTTAGAAATGTGTGTAAAGTTATAAAATAAAGCTGTAAGTTTCAGAAGTTTGAGATTTCCTGGAGAGAATTGAGCTGCACTTCTGAAATAGATGCTTTTTATTCGCAGAGTCACAAGAGAATAAAACTGTAGGTAGAGCAAATCTCTAAGAAGAAAACCCTCAGCTTCATGTGAAGTTACACACACAGATCAGAACAAAACCAAAACACAAAAAGAAGTGAGAAAATGAATAGATGATTGTGAGGTAGGTGACTATAGGTCTGAACTGCAGCACTGCAGGAAACACTATAATTACCTTGTTGAGCCAGAGCAAAACCAATTTAAGAAGCAAATTTAGCAGGCCTATAAAAAACCAGGTTAAATTCTTAGTTCTAGACTCTGAATAAAGACATGACTAGACCCAAGGCTACCTGAGTATGAGGGTAGGATAAAGCTTCTTCAAGGCATATCATAAATCTGGAGGTAGCAGTGGCTGACACAGTGATGAAGGATCCAGTCTTCTACCTACCTTCAAACTACATATTTATATCCACTATCAAACCTGAGCCAGTGCTTTTTGAGACTCCTACTATAGCCTAAGTAGTGGAATTTTACTTCTGCTTGCTGACTAGCAGGTGGACAATGCTTCCAGAGGTCAAAACAAACTATGGTAAAAATCAGTGAAAGCGGTTAAGATCCTTGTCCTTGGTAAAACCAGACAAAACAACAACTAGTTTGCACATAATTAGAAATGATTAGGAGTTTTTTTAATTTAATTTTATCCATCTAAAATATAGGCCCTTAAATCCAAACTATTAATTTAAGTTACTGTACAGACAAGAGAGACTGGGGCTGTAAAAGGAAAATTCACCCCATCAGATGGGTGTTTGAAACAGTGAATGTAACTCACACTTCGGAGATGGTGCCCAAGAGAGCCAGTGATAGACAAAGCTGGATGCTACTCTGGAAGACTAATTGACCACATTGTTTTTAGCATGCCATACTTTTGATATATTGATCCTAAAATCCAGCAACTTCTCTGGAAAATACAAGAGACAGAGATGCCAATAAAGGTACTTGACAAAGACACTGGGCTCAGAACCATCTGTGGTCACAGCAGCCATAACAGCTCCTGTCTGTGAGGCTGCAAAGTGCATTTTCTGTATCTTTTAATGTTGCTTAGCTTTACAGGACTGTGAACTGTAATCCTGTAGGGACTATCACAATATAAACATTAAATATAAATTAATTTATCTCAAAGAAATTTATATGCATAAAATATTAGAGCAAAATATTTGCCAAACATAAAAGACTTTCTCAAATCTGAGTTGGGAAGTGAACTGAAAGAGCGGAGAGAACAGCCTGAAAACACTTCTGCTTGTAGAGAAGCTCTTTGCATTTCTAAATGCATCACACCATCAGAAGGAATCCACAAGCCTGACTAAAACTTGCAGATATTAAATAATTGCACATAGCTTTACTTTTAGGCGAACACTCCGTTCTAGTGCTTCTAGTGCTCCTTCACTTTCTGATGTAGAACCACGGCTGCATCTCAGCAGATATGTACATACATGTGCTTTCTATATTTAATACAATAATGGACAATGTGACATTGGTTAAAATGTATATAATGTTAATCAGCAGCAGCTCTGAAGAAAGTTGGCAACAAAGTTGAAAGCTCTATTGCCACTGATGTCTAATGAAGTGCCTTTAGCAAGTATGTGCCCGTATGAAACCACAAAGGTCAGGCTTGTGTTGAGCTGTACACTGTATTTGAAACTCAGAAGAAACAGTAATCTATATTAAAGTTCACAGCCTGTGTGAAATTAGACTTTATTAAAATTATACAAGTTGTTAGCTCTAAATTGGTTCTTCATGTGAAAAGAACAAAACTCACCACATATAACTGTTCAGTATAAAAAGCAGTGAAATCTTCTCATGCATTTAAAGCAGTGCTTAGCATTGTAATAAAACTCATGCTTCAGTTATAAGGCAGGGTCAGTAATGCAAGGAGCAAGAAGCATAGCGTTAAATTAAAGAAAATGAGAGATATGACTGACTATCAGTTTAGCACTATTACTCATGATGAGAAGTAAAATGAAGTTCATGACCCCATCTACTCTGTCTCTACTCTCTGCTCTTTCGTGTCCTCCATCAGAAGGCACTTCCTCAAGGAGATTCATAAATCCCTGGCTTTCTCCAATGAATTGGCAGACACATTCTAACTCTTCTAACCACCATACTTCTGTAAACGGAGAAAGAAAAGCTGCTACTCTGAAGCAAGTTACTACATCTTCTAGTTGTGAGATGTTTGGTATTTCTCTCTTAAACCGTATGGTGACATCGTCACAGCATTTTTTTCAGTCTGTCTATCTAGTGCTGCACGCATTTGCATACAGTACACAGCACAGAAGAACTAAACAGTCCTCATAATAAGTTATAATGACTATTATAATGCATATAACCTATCTATTACCCGTAGTAATAAGCTGGTAATGGTTTATTTCACTTGGAGAGCAACCTGATCTTTCCCAGAAAGCAGCTACAATTTAAGTTTTCATAAGCAGGAGTACTAACAGGATCTTTGGTAAGACACTTACCCTATCGAGAAATCCATCTTTTGCAATAATGGCTATTAAGAGCCATAAACTAATTGTAGATAATGGCCTCCCATTCAGCAGCAGTAATTCAGCCACTTTATCAAGATATATGGCTTTAAGTTGACCACTTTAAGACCTCAGTACGCATGAAGAAAAGGATATAGATTGTGAAAAGACTTGTTAAAAGTAGCAAAGATGATCCTTAGTCACCTAGAGACTATGGCAGTGAAATAAGAATCCAGATTTCAGGTGAACTTTCAGTGACCTCCTCTTGCAAACAAGATAGTGGTGCAAAACAACCAATTGAGCCAGGAGAGGCTCTGCACAGCAGCATCAGCTGAGACAATGGGAGATCTGGTCCCACACTGGGCTTCCCAAGCTGGTAAATGGGAGCTGGGATGCCCTGCACCATACAAGACAGAGCCTGGGGAAATGTGGTTTAGTTGGCAGCCCTCATCTTAAGAAGAAGAAAGACCAAAGAAATGAAAAATGCATTTGAAATGCAGGTTATGAGTACAAAATGCTATCATTCCTGCATACATGTGTTTGGAGAACATGCAAAGGGCTTGGTGTTGAGGGCCAGTGATCTTCCACATGAAGAGTCATGGTACCAACTTCTCCTTGCCTCAGTCTCAGAGATGCATGGTTGTGAGGAGAGGGTCCCCAGGGTTGTGAGAAGTGATGCAGGGTCCCCAGGCAGGTGCAAAGGAGAGCCAGTTTATTCCAAAAACGAGGCCTTTTTTAAGCAATTAGCTGGCTATCGGGTCCCATAGTTCTAAATCATAACCAACATAATTCACCCAACCACATACACCATGATGTGAACACGTGATGGTTACATAACCTCTAATCCAGCTGAGTCGCTTTCCCACAGCCATGATTTCCTGAGCCATGATTGCATAACCTTCTCTTTGTAAGGTTTTACCTATATGCAACATGTGGTAACTCTAGAACACGGATTAGTCCATGTGAGCTGGAGGTGGGACTGAGTTGTAGTTCAGTTAATTCCTTGTTTTTGCCTTCCATCTTCTGAAGACTGAAACTAACAGAACCAAGAGAAACTAATAAAAACAAATTAAGAAGGTAATTTCTGATTTACTCTTAACACTAAATATTTTCCTGCTTTTCTCCATTTTGTTAGCCATGCTCAGGGTAAAACCAATGCTTGCCTACTTCGATACTTCTGTGTTCTCATCACTTTGCAGACTTATTAACCCTTTCCAGATGTTACAGGCTAATTTTCAGAAAGTTCCAGCAGCTGTCTCCTTACTGCTTCACAGACATCTCAAATACTACCTTCAACCAGTCTGGTGACTTTCCTCTTCACAAAAGCACATTTTAAAGTAAAAAGAAATTTGTCTTTCTCTACATATTCAATGTATTTTTTTTTAGTAATGTAAATAGAAGTTGGATAGAGCTATCTGTCTTTTGTGTTGTTAGTTTTGTTTTTCTTGATGACAGAGCTATGAGAAATGATAGAGCTATGAGAAACATAGATTAGCAGGTTAAAAGTAGAGAAAGATAAAACACTGTGGTCTACTTAGTAGTCTCAAAGGACAAAATGAGAGTGACCCACTGACCCACTCTGGTGTGCTCACAGTTATAAAGCTAGTCAGTAAATATTTAGTAAGAATATTGATATCAATATTTAATTAATGCAAAGATATCAGGCATGATGTTGGAAGCATTGAGGCTCCCTGAAAGGTAGATTATTTATTAAAGATGTAGTGTCTGGGTCTCTGACATGGAGTACACATTCCTGGCAGGGATGTGTAAGAGAAGGTGTGGGACAAAGTGGGCTCTTCTCTCTTCTGAGGCATGATATATGTGGCATTGGGTGGCTTATTCATTCTATTCATTCATTCTATTCTATTCATTCATGCTATTCATTCTTTAGTTAAGCACAGGAAAATGTTATAAAAGTATTTGAGCAGTGAAGGAAGCATAAATTGCACTACAGAAAAATATATTAATTGTAGAAAACAGTAGAAAACCACACAAGCCTGTAGTTCAGCCCAGGCAATTTAGTTTGAAACAAGTGGCATAAACCAACATGTTGCAGAGGAAAGGGAATAAAGGTGAAAAGATTTCAAGATTAAAATAATGCATGAAGAATTCCAGTCTTACAGCCCTGAGATGCTGCCTGGATCTTCAAAGCCACATCCACACCCATTGCCTCTCTGAGTTTAGTAATTCACCATTTAGGTTCAGCTAACAGATGGGTTGGTACCCCCACTCCTTTCTTCCATGCTTGTGGATTTAAAAAGTGCCTGGCAGATGCCAGAGATATTTTTATATTGCAGATAATTTTTTTAGAACTGTGAGGTTGTTTTTTTTTTATTCTGTCAGGAAAAAATGAAGTAATTGAAATGAAGGGAGTTTCCTGGTAATTCTCTTAGCAGCTCCTGTCACCAGAATTCTTGTTTTCTCAGGCAAGCCCTTTATCCTCCAGACTCTCAACATCAAATCCTTCAGTCCTCGTCATGGCAGCAGCTGACAAACCCTGCCAAGCCTTGTCCTTACCTTCAACCCTTGAGAGAAACACCTGACCTCTCTCTGGTACCAACAGTGCTCCAGTAAGACTGCAATTCCTTTTTCAGCTCAGACCCACTTCACCCATTATGGAAACACAACTGTCTGTAATAAAATACAGTGCATGGTGCACAGTGATGCAGTACAATGACAGGGACATGAATCAAATGAGACGAGTACGAATCTGAGAGATGAGTAAAAACAATGTAAATTTAAATGGGAGAATATGATTATTGAAGATGGAATTAGGTTTGGACACATGATAAGACTCCATCCATCTGTGAAAAATGCCAGAAGATTTTTTTAATGAGATTTTCTGTTATAAACATTGAGACACCATCAGTCCTGAGGTGATGAGATTAGAGCTTGATTGTGTGTAGCTATGAGAATGGAAATGTATATACAGAACTGACCTACTGTGGAAAAGCAATTAGGGACTACAGGGGGACTAATCAGCAAATAAAACAGCTATACAACACATCCCATGGCAAAAAAAAAAAAAAAATCAGACGTACTCTGTTATAATTTAACAAACACTTGTAGATAAAATTGTGGTTATGGGTGACTTGAGGCATAAAATGATATAAAATAGGAAATTAAAGCTCTAATAAATTAATGTTGCTTGAACCAATATGCTGTTAGGCATAATGTATTGCAAAGGACAGGACAATTAAGGAATGGGAAGGGAATTAATTCTGGGATGTAATGTCCAGATCTGAAAATCCAACCCAACTTTGACATTTGACTTTGGCAAAGCGGCTTAGAAGAATTGACTTGGGAACGGACTAATTGTACATCCGAAAAGACTTGTGAGGGTCAAAATTCTGGCTGTATTAGCTTGCACCTGCCAGGTCTTCATATGCCTCATAAAAGGTAGGTTCTGAGGCTGGAGGAGCTCCATCTCCACTGGGACTGGCAGCTTGGCTCCAGGTAGGCACAGGTGGGCACTGCCGTCATTTCCATGTTGCTCATGGGCCTCACCCAGCCTTATGCCAGCAGTGCTGCCCCCACCCTCTCCTCTGCATCTGCCTTTTGCTGTGAAATTTTATGTTCTGCCAAAAGGAAAGGACATGGGACTGGCTATATGGCTGCTGGATCTGGGATGGTACATTTGACTGGTGAAATAATATAGGGGTTTGCTTTCACTACCTGCCAAAGACCCCTCCTACACACCATGACACTCATAGCTGTGCACTTCTGGCACTGTTTATCTGTAGCTGACCCATCTGTTATTTCCATCTGCTCTTCTTTTTCTTCAAGTTTACAAGTTATGTTCTGAAAAGAAATTCAGATCCCATTACACCATTTTTGTTCTTGCTTTATGCAGCCTATTTAGTGTGGAAAAGTGAAGATTTAGTGCCAAGCACTTTTTAGCTTCTAGGCAAACTAATTTTTCCTGAATGAAACAAAGAGAATTTTCTTAACTTTAAATACTTGTCTTTCTTTCCTGAACTTCATCCTCAACAGATTCACTTTATAGATTTCCCTTTTTCACTGATCAATTCCATTGCCATTTATTTTCCCTCAAAAAGCCTTGTGGCTGGTTATCAGAGAAGCAAACAGAATGCAATGAAATACACCTCTAAGGAATTTGGGTATAGTGGTTCTATGGACAGCAACTTTCACAACCACCTTTTGGGAGCAATCCCTACTTTGAGTAGGGATTTTGCTCAGGTGCTTGCTGGAGTTCCATCTTATATTTTAAACAGATACACAGAGCGCTGCTCGCTTGAGGAGACAAGGTTCAATACATTCTTTTCAAGTGTTAACAGTGATCAAATATATGGTAATAAGCACAGTATTTTTCCCATGAGTAGTAAAGTAGCTGAAGTAAAATGTTTATACTCCAGCTAATGACATACTGACAGTCTGTGCTTTGTTCATGCATGCAATGTAAAGAAAAGATTTGTCAAACTTTAATGTGCAGAGCGCTGAGCATTAAAAGGAAACAAAATAGGTAATTACTGCATAAAGCAGGAAATGTTAAATCTAAAGTTTCAGATCTGGATGCAAGCTTCATCAAGGTCTCTCTGCACATGACCATGTGTTCCACAGGTGAGTTTGGCACCCAACTGATGCCAAACCAGGTCCAATAGCCTATCCTGGCTGCATTTGCTCCCATCATCAACTTGTGCTCTGCCTTGGGAAATTTGGCCATGGCTGGGTAAGTCCTGATGACTCCCCTGGAAGTTTGCAGGGAGCTCATCAGTGCAAACCTTACCACAGGAGCAGAGCCTTAGTGGAGTAACACATCAAAAATGGGAAGTGCTTGGCAGTAAATTTCACCCCTGCACAAGAGGGATGTAACACCTGCACAGGCTGTTACACTGGGCAGCCTATGGCAAGGGGCAGTGGTGGCAAATTTGTCCTCTTAAACCCAGCTGTTTGGCTAAAAAGCAGGTTGTGGGAGTGTATTCCAGCAAAGAAAGAGAACAGGTCAGGCAAAGCTGAATGCCTCTATCCTAAACAATGAACAAACCCACCAAGGTGTCTGTTGGAGCTGCCTACTAACAAATATAATTGTGATTGAAACACTGTGCTTGTTGCAAGATGCTAAATAAAACCATCCACCTAATAATACCAATCCATTTTACTATAATAAAATACATCAGCTATGGGATATTTTATGAAAATGTTTAATTCAACTGTTTCTTTGGAATGTAGTAGTCATAGTTTGGAAATTTAAGTTACAGTTCAGTTCTATGTGGTTTTTTTTATGCTACTCAGTGTCTGAGAATACAAATGTCATTTAAAGTTAAGGCTTCGCTGTTCATTTTGAAACAACAATTTACAAGTGTCATATTGTCATAGAAAATAAAAATTTCTGTAAAAAAAATTTGCACAAAGTTTTATGATGGTACAAAACATGAAGCAATAATATACCAGTAAAATGAAATCATTTTACTACAGAAGATTTTTATAGTTTTTCAATAAAGAAAAAAATATGTTATTTTACACTTTAAAAATTATGAAACAATCTAAAACAATATAAACTGAACATTTTGTAACACTGCCTTTACAAATTAATAACTTTATAAACATATAATTCTTTTAAATATATTTATCAGTGCAAGATACTTTTCAATGTAAAGTTGCAGTATCATTTTTCCTTTATTGAAGGGCAACTTTAATTCTATTACCTTCAGAGAAATCAAATCTTCAGTGCTAGATCCTCATTATCATAGTAATGTCTGAAGACCACAAAGGAGATATTTTTTTTTTATGTTCACTATTCTCAGTATGTTAAAAGAAGGAAAAACCCACCAACTACCAGCTTTTCTGTTCAAATAGATCAAGACCCAGAGCTGGTCCAGAATCTATTGAAATCAGTGGGAATGTTTCAAAAGGTTTTGGGCTTGGGCTCCCCAATGGGATTTTCTCTTCAAGGCAATATAAGCATGCCACTCTTAGTCAAGTTAGTGGACTAAAAGTTTTTTCAGCTAAGGAGAATAGACCCTTAATTCCTGACTCATACAGTGGTGGTGTGCTGAAAATAGTTTTGAAAAATCCTTTTCTTCTTTGGGTTAATTAACTAGCTGCTGCAGTGCCATTATGGTCAAATTACAGTGTTAGAAACCAACGAAAATTCTACCTCTGACAAAGTGAGTCTGTTGCTTGGGACATCTCATGGACTAACTTTTAGGCAAAACTTTCAGGCCTCAGGTACACTGTCTCACCTCTTGGAGGACCCAAAGCTGAGAGGCTGGGGAGGTAGTTCTTCCATCAATCTAAGGTTTGATGACCTAAAGTGGGTGTTTGGGTTTTCCTTATAGTCATTGCCTTTAGGACCCTTCTGAAGTAGCAAATGCCCATTTATTTTTCTGTTGGGTCTTCCTTTAAAATATTTTCAACTTCACCTACACTCTCCCTCCTTTTTCTTCAATTTCTGGGTTACTAGTGGACATTCTACATATTTTTCTATTTTATAGTTCATACTGGTAAAATGACACACTTCGAAATATTTGGTGTATAAACAGGGGTGGACTCTTTCGCTCCAAGTAATTCAAGGCTGAATTAGCCCGTCTTTAATCCTAATCCTGGACAGGATATGTCATTGCTCTTCTACAAAAGCAATTTTGGAAAAGACTAACTCAGAAAGTCCCAGTCACTTCCCTGACTCTACTCAGGAAATTCAATGAGGAAATATGTGAGTTCAGCACTTGGTAGGATTTTCCTTTCCCCATGCTTGCACTGGTTTTCTCTGCTGGTTGGTGGGTACCCAGGGGAAGGTTGAAGCTGCCCCCCAGTTATGGCTGTGCTGTGTGCAGGTCACTGCAGAAACCCAGGGGATCCCCTTCCCCCTGCAGGAGGGGAGTGACCCCTCTGCTCCCTCACTGCCTTGTATGGACCCCTGTGGGAAACATGCTCTTGCTTCTTTTTACCCTGTTGGACCAGCTGCATAGGCTGTTGAATATTATTTGACCAATAGTATTTGCCCTAAAATATTACAAAAATTGCCACACCATTGTCAATCAAATTTTTCTGACAGCTTAGAGTACTCAGTTCACTGCATTGGTCACTGCCTGCACTTGTGGTCAAACAGAAACCTCCTGGTATGAAATGCCAATTGGATATAACATGATGGTAAGAACATACCCTACATACATTGTGGGATTTCATTCTGCCCTCAGTACCCACTGGTAAGCCCAATTAGCATTGATTAGCATGAAAATACATGGTTACTGAGAGAACAGAACTCAAGTTCAGGTAGGGGCAAGAGGAGGAAAGTTTCTCCTTTTAAAGGCAATCTTTTCTGTAAGGGAAGCATTTTCCCCAGTGTAATTAACAGGCAAGCTGTTCAGGATAAAAGACATGTTCCATGACATCAGGAAAAAAGATACTGTCACTTTATGCTGTTAAGAAGAAACCCAAAGTTCGACTTTGGAGGATAAAGTTAAGAATTTTCCCTTATTTTTTAACACAAACTCTAATAAAGTCCTTTGCCATTACCAGCAAGTTAAAGCTGAAGTTTTCTTTCCTTGGCAATGGCAAATGCTTATGCAACCTACTCAGAGAGACAAAGAGAGAGAGAAAGAGAAGAGAAAGGGAGAGAGATTTTACATTTGAAAATACATTCTATATGAAAGAACAATAAAAGGGGATATTGCAGCTTTATACAAAAGGGTCAAGAGACATGAAGTTGAAATACAGAAAGCAGAACAATCAAGCCAGGTTGTCAAATCTGATTAGCCCTTGCCTTGGCTGAGGCTGTTTTCTTGCACTAAAATATACTTTTCTTTTAGTCAGTGAGCCATCAGAATATGATTAAAGACAAGGGCGTAACTGCAGAGAAGCTGTAGTTAATGTTAACACAATGAGAAGCAGTACAAACAAAAAGGCACTTGAGAGGACATACACTAGCCAGTGCCAAGGACTTTTTTGTTTCGTTTTTAGGCAGTACACTTGGTTACCAGTTGTGTCTGATGATGGCACATACTCTTTTATGGAGTTCACAAGCACAAAATTTAGTACAACACTGAAAAACATCAATAAAATTTGACTGTATTGCTTCGTAAACAGAGCTGACACGCTATATCGGTACTGATGCAGCAGTACTTTCAAAAACATCCTAACCCTTCTTTGCCTATGCACAACACGAGCAATTATACACAAATACAGGTGCAGAAGTCCACTAAATTGCTGTTACTCCAATATTTTCTGGGCACTGAGCTACAGATAGCATGTCCATCCAAAGGACCCCACTGAATACATTTTGTGACAGCATCTTGGATTTTGCACAGTAAAAACAAAATTATCCATTAACGGAAAACAAAAGAGAGGGAGAGAAAGAAAGACAAAATGAACTATAAGTCAATCATACTTGGTCTCAACACCAGCATTCGATTATTTCAAATAAAACCAACAGAAAAAGCAGACTGTACATGATTCAGGTTGTTAACACAGATTGTTGTCCATGTTCATCGGTTACACACTCATTGAAGCTCCTGAGAAAAGCTTGGCTCAGTGTCATCAATGCACTTTTCAGCCTGTACAGTAAAAGATCAACAGTTCCCCAGCACGACCGAGCTATGTCCTTCCATCCCGATTCTTTGACTTCTCCAGTTGCTTTACGCCTTCATGCTTCCGAGTATGAATTCTGTGTGTTTAGTTTGTCTTTTTTCAGTTTTACGCCATCGACCAGTTCAAAGTTATAATTCTCCAGTGCAGACAAGTTCCTCTCTGACATCCCATTGTGCCAACAGGCACAGTACAGAACAACTCCACAGATGGCTCCTAAAAGCACCCCGAGTGCACTCATGGCTATGATGGTAATGAGGATTGGATCTAGGGTCTTCAGGACATTGCCTGGCTTCCTGGAGATGTTGTCATCATAGTCGTCACCTGTACGATATGGAGGTGTAAACCCTGAAATTGAATAAAGAATTGCAAAATTTTCAGAACTGATCCTAAAAAGAACTGATCCCAAAGTTTAGAACTTTGTTTAATGAATTGGAAATTTTAAGAAGACCATCAATTTTTTTTAACCTAAGTTTTTAACATAATTTTAAAACCCAGCTTCTTCAAGGTGGTCATAAATAGCTGAAAACCGTAATGCGGCCCAAATAGCTGTGGATTTTTTCCAGACTGTTCTCCAATCTGCTGCCTGTTAGAGCTCTGGTTCTCCTTGGATTAAGTGGGAGTCTTGGGAGTGAATAATAAGGCCTTTTGATTATATTTTGCCATGGTGCAGTATTTAGCTCAAAAATGTTAATCAAATCCTACTCAGCTCAGTGTGAGAGGCTAGAGCCTTTGACATCGGTTGGGAATATCCAGACATTCTATTTCTACTTCGATGACTTTAGGATTGGATCTTGAAGTGCAAATAGTGGCAGAACTGACACAGAAGAGCACTCTGCCCTCTTGTGTAAAATATTCACTGGGTATCATAATGTTTTCCCTCAACTTTTTTAGTTTATGAAAATAATTCAAAATCAGCAAACCCTCTAATTGTTGGTGGAAAAGCCAAAAAGTTTTTTGGACAAATTCGCTCTCTTTCACTGAAATCAATTACAGCAATCCTGTTGACTGTAACAGAAAGAAATTAAGCTCATTGCCTGAAAAATGCAAGCATATTTTATTATTGGAACAATATGATGATTATGATCCATTTAATGATCCATTTACTGTTATCATCATTGGAAATGATAATGCTTTGCTAGACTGGTCATAAAATGGCATTTTCAGCCAGGTCTGTGAAACATTTAACCTGAAGAGTTTTGGGCCTAATTACTGAGGCACAGTGCAAGTCATAAATTGTAAGATATAATGATAGTGCTTTCTTCAGCAGTGGACAAGCCTTCTAAGTACCAAAATACTGAGGGGCTATAATGTGCTTGCATATATATGAATATAGTGTAACAAATTAAGCACATGGAATTTGAAATGTTTGAGATAGGTACAAATAATAAAAAGCACATAAGTCCATATGACATGGAAGAATAAAACTATTACAACCTTCAAATAAATGTAAGTCTTCTTATCATCTCATCCAGAAAAATCAAAACACCTTAATACAATATGCAGTTAGAGAACAAATCTATAAATAAATAAATAGAATGCAAAAATTCACATTAAAATACACATTAACATTCATTCCCTTTTAAAAAATAACACATTTTTACCTGTTTGATTACTTTCTGGGTCTTCTTCTTCATCTATTTCGTTCTCGACATCAGTTGATTCTAATGAAGCAAAAGAATTGACATTGATTATTAGGGTTACAAACACTGATTGACTATCATGCTGGCAATAATGGTGTAGCAGATTTTCCTGTGTCAGAGCATCATTATGGTGGCTTGACAGAGCTGTTCATTATAATGGGCTCTGAAAATTAATGGAGAAAAAAAGAAAGATTAAAAAACTCCTCTCCGCCCAGTCTTGGCACAGTTTTACTTATCAGCAGGGGTTTTCCATGCCTGGGAAAGAGAAATCAGTGTGATGAATTAGCATCTCATTCACTGTATTTACAATTTTGGAGCCCAATTCCATAACACTTCATCAGCATAGGCATAGTTAATCACAAGAATAGTTTCACTGACTGCAGTGAGACCACTTGTGTTTGGATTTCAGACTGAGCTTTTGGGTTTAGCTCCCTCAGGCAGAAATCTTTGCTCAACATTTGGTTTGAACAACCAAAACAGGGAGGTAGTAAAGAAGTTATTTTTCTTTCTCATGCTGGAGTCAATTAAATACAGTCACTGTGGTCTCAACACCTCTCTTGGCACTAGGGACACGGCAGGAGGACTAAGCAGTGTGTCCTGCCTCCCTTTCCTGCCAGCTGCCACTCTGGTGGCATTTGATGAACCCCAGGGGTTGGACCACGTGGTAAAAAGAGATTGTACAGTTTCCTCATCCTGCAGTGAAATTACCACGTAGCTGAAGACTGTCATGTTACCCTCAAAAGGATGTTAGCTACAAAAGGTGAGGAACACCCTCTATTATTGCTCTTAGTTGTATTGTTAACTCACACAGAATAAATTTATCTTCTTAATGCTAAGAATTCTCATTTCTATTCCCTCTTTAATATAAAAATAATTGCTTCATCTCAGCTATGAAGGACAGTGTTCTGCTGCTTGTGTTTATCTGGGGCTGCTGCTGCCAAATTACATGCAGAATGCAATGTGCATATGATCAGCAGTGACTGGAATAACTCAAGACTGGCCAGGAACAAAAAGGCTCAAAGAGCATCTCAGGAATAGCCTGGCTTAGATATGGGAAAGGCCATGTCCTAAAGTTTCTTTGTGCCCCACATGTCTGGGAGCTGACGACTACATCAAATGACCCACAGCAAACTCAGCAAACTCAGGACAGCAGAGATAGAGCAGGGGCCTTTTCACCCTATCTGTTTACCCTGTAAGCATTTGATATGGTCCTTTAAAAAAATTTAAGAAGGCTTCATAGTAAGTGATCTAAAAAGGGTGAAGAAATAAAATCGGATTTTGTGCATTAGTTAAAACAGTTTCCTATTTCTCTGCAATAGGAAAAGCAGAGAAATTTAAAGAGGGCAGAAATATGAAATAAAGGGAGAGACATGAGAATGTGAATATGCTGTGACCTATGTCAGTGGGATGCCAATTCTGATCCAAACTGCTGCCATGCCAAGGTGACACCAGTGGCACTTATGAAAAAAGTTACAGGCTGAATCAGGATATTTTTGGTGGAAACATAGCTAATAATTATCTATCCCTTTCTCACAAATAAGACCAGCTATCAAAACAAAATAGACAATGTTTTGAGAATTCTCTATGTTCTTGCTTGTCACACTTACTTCGGCAATCCTCTTGTGCTACATGATTGTCAATTTTAATATCATCCACAGCAATTCCTCCAGTTCCTTTTCCAATTTCTCCCTCAATAACCACCTGGAAAAACAAGATAGTGTTCACATTGTTTTCATGTTAGCACACAACTGCAGCAGTCAGGATTTCTTAATTAGTTGTTAACACACATCTTCACTTGCCATGATGTCACACTTGTGCTTCGATTGTGGCCTGAAAATCTGCATTGCCTGCCTTTATGAACTTATACAGGCAAATGTAAATAATGTACTGTCACGACTTTATGAAAGCCTTTTACATCAGCAAAACTGCGGCAAAGAGGCAGTTATGTGACTGATGATAAATGATTTGTCAAGTATTTATTTGGCCTCTGATAAGAAAGTGTTTGTATCACAATCGTCTGAGAGACCATGAAATATTTCATTATTATGAGTCACAGTAAGTGTACCACATCTGTAGGTGTAATATAGTCGACATAAATCCTTCAGTGACATCTTTTACTGCAGTGTATAAAACACGGCCAGCAAGGTGCTGCTGGCCTTGGCCATGGTAGTCCAGCGAGGAGCAGCCAAGCTCACCTGGTAGTGTTTCACTGACTTGTGCAGAAGAACACGTCCTTCCTTCCAGTAGTTTGCCTGGTGCCCGCTCAGGGTCCACAGCACCTGGTCATACTCATCGGGCTTTTGGTAGCGCAGTTTGATCTTCAGGGTGCCGACGTGGGCGCCGGCCATGTGGTACCAGAATGTCATGCAGTGGGCAGAGTTCTGAGAGTAAATCACGGGGCTCAGCAGCCGGGCCACTTTGCCTTTCTGGCTTTCATCAGCTTGTGAGTAAATGAAATTGCCATCTCCTACTGTGACAGAAGGACTGTGTTAGGAATAGCCACCAGCTTTAATCTTCTTTGTTAACGTAAGAATCCCCGACCACCCCTGATCTTTTGCTTTCTTTCCATGCTGATGGGCCAAGCATCACAAACAAGAGTCAGAGGGCATTGGTTTGGGAGCTCTAGGAAAGCTGACATGCTTTAAGAAGAGGGCCACAAAGCCAATCAGAGGCTGGAGTACCTCTCCTATGAGGACAGGCTGAGAGTTGGGGTTATTCAGCCTGGAGAAGAGAAGGCTCTGGGGAAACCTTATTGCAGCCTTTCAGCCACTAAAGGCGACTTATAACCAAGATGAGGAAACTTTTTAATAGGGTTCATAGTGACAGCCTAAATGGTATTTGTTTTAAACAGAATGAGGGTAGATTCAGACTAGATATAAGGAATAAATTTGGTGGGTGGTGAATCATTGACACAGGTTGTCCAGAGAGGAAGTAGACACCCCATCTCCAGAAACACTGAAGGTCAGGTTTGAAGATGTCCCTGGTCACTGCAGGGAGGTTGGACTAGATGACCTTTAAAGGTCCTGTCCAACCCAAGCAATTCTGTTATTCCACACTTTCTTCTGGCCATCCCCTCTGCTGTTCACTGGGATGCTTTGTACCAAGAGTGAACCCTAACAACATGCTCACCACATGAAACACACAAGGCACTTGCTTTTGCTAAGGGAAGGAGGCACAAGCACGTTTGGGGAGACAGCATTACGTGCTCCATTAGTCAGTGTGCACCTCCTGAAAACAGCCAGCCCTGGTTCCGC
This sequence comes from Rhabdornis inornatus, assembly GCA_013397075.1. Taxonomy (NCBI): domain Eukaryota; kingdom Metazoa; phylum Chordata; class Aves; order Passeriformes; family Rhabdornithidae; genus Rhabdornis; species Rhabdornis inornatus. Next base: position 1,157,212 of record VWZS01000915.1, on the reverse strand, counting down.
AGGCTAAAGAGAAATCCCTGGGGCCTATTCTGTGTTAATTGTGCAAAGTGCTATTAAAAAAAAATCTCTGTTTGAAGTAATCTGTGCTCAAGGGGAAAGATTAGAATGGAAGAACGCTGAAGGGTGAAATGGCTTTGAACAGCCATGGTCAGAGATCAGGAATTGAGATTTAAAGAATGTTCCCAAATAGAGGCTGAGCATTTGCACAGACGGTGTCAGAGCTATGCCCTTGATTTTTGTAACAACATATTGGATTCTATATATTTGTGATCCCTTTCCTTAAAGAGTAAGATTATAGCTGGTACTTTCTCAATGGCATAATGGATTCATACACATTGAAATCTGAATACCTAATACCCTTAACTTGGAAACTTACTTTCTTAATCATGCTGAGAGAGAAGCACGTGGGAGTGTGATTAGTTTGGTAACAGAAAATTGTTAAGTAAGATACTGACTATAGAGAAATGCTTCTAAATTACACCAGCCACACATCCATTCCAGTCAGCTTTTGAACAGTGTCTTTGCAGAGATTCATGGTGGAAAAACACAAAGTTCATCCTGGTGTGTGTACAAATAAATTGCATGTGCAATGCACTCACACAGAATGATGAAGTCAGCATTTATTGACATCATCCTATTGAGAGTAGAAGGATAAAAGTAATAATAAGAAATACTATTTCTCAAGCATTGCTGAAATACCAACACTTAAAAGAAAGCAAAGTAAAAAGAGGTAAAAGAAGATGTTTTGGAACGGTAGTGTTTTATCAGCATTAGTCTTTGCCTATACATAATATCCTTGAATTTCATATTAAATAGTGTATAATTGAGACTTGCTGGATTGCAATGGTACAGTCCTGCACCAATGAAGACAGGAAGATGAGTACTGGATCTTTCTGTAAGCAGTAGATATATCCTGCTCAATATGCATGTTGAAGAATTTTCTAGGAGAAGATGATGTTAAATTGTAAAAAAAAAAATCACGCTATTTTTTTTTTTTCTGTCTTTCTGCAGTTACATCTTGTCCAGCTTCTTAAGCAGGAGTGCTTATGTCTATACGTTCTTTCCAACTTTGCTTCTGTGCAGAGCAGCACAACGTGCAAATCTCATCAAAGAATGGTAATAGGCAAATCCAGAGGGAGGAAAAAAGGAAAATAATCTCAGCATTAGGATGGCTGTCTGAGCTGGAAGACCTAACACTGGCCAGATTTCATCACAACATATATAATTTGAAGTGACATCCAGTGTATCCTGCCGTTTTCAAGTAATTGCTGTTGAAGATTACTTTTGTATATTTTTTTCAACTTTACACATGTGTCTGAGAGAAAGATATGCCTGGGACTTGCTCACTGTGGTTCTCCCAATACATAGGGTGGCCTCGCTGTGCACCTGGGGGTTTGTCTGGGACACCAGTGCCATTCAGACTGCTCTTGGTCTGTGTTCACACCCACCTCACTCACTCTGTCCCTGCTGGCAGGTGAATCACAAGCCTGGCAGATGTGGGTGCTCTTAGAGTTCAAGGAAAATTTTGGAAAATATTGAAGGTGCAGTAGAAGAAAAAGGAGCTGCCTGTAAGACTTACTAAAGCTACAGCTCATGGAACAAATAAGATTTCTGTACTAGCAGGGCCCAGTGGAAACAACAAAATCTCATTTGAAGAATGTAATTTCTTCATCTCCTGATTGAAGACAGGTTCTCTCTCTATAATCCTTGATGGCAAAGTGCAGATAGCTCTCATTTTCAGAATATTATTGCAGTGCCAGGTCAGGAACTCTGTCTTCATTGTCTTAATTAGAGCTTTACTTATGCATGCCTTTTAGATTTTGTCAGTCTCTGGCTAACATAGCTTTTAACCTCCTTTCAATGTCAGATCCTACTGAGCCATTTCACTTTACTCTACATCAATTTTTCCACCATTACAGCCTTCACTTCAGCTAACTGCATTTAGTTAATTTGATGCCATTTATTTGTACAATGCCATTTATAGTCAAAGTATTACAAGTTTTTTTTTCCCTGAAACTACTGTGCTTGTCTTAAGATTCAATTGAAAGTGTCTCAGAATTTAAAAAGTCCAATTTTGTCTAATTTCCTTGTCATTCTCATTAAGCAAAGGGTAGCAGAAGTGGGAAGGGGGATTCATCTCAACCCATTTGATTAATCTGCACGTATGCAAGCCAGAACACTGAAGTGAGAGGCTCTGCAGGTCACACAGTGCCCTCTCTTCTCCACTAGCCTGCAGCAAATTTATTGCCTAATTATGCTGAGCTATGAGTTAGTTACTACAAAACAAACCAATCAATTCCCCAGGGTGATATTTCTTGAAGAACTGTTTGTGAGCAGAAGATGGCTGTAATCTCCAGCTCCTGCTGGAACGGAGAGGGGCATGGTAACGCACCCATCTGGGAAATTTCTCTTATATACAATACTTTTCTGTGGTGGGTAGTCCCTGTAACTACAGACAGGAATAATGTGAGGTCATTAACTGATTGACTGTATTGGTTGGTCAGTGATATTTGCAAAACATTTGGTCATCCAGATATTTTTCTACCCCAGGTGATGATTACCGAAGGCAAGTCAGGGGAAGGGAATATCTTCAGTTCCTGACAAGAAACAATCTTTATTCCCAACAGAAAAGACAATTGCAGTCAATTGTGATTACTTACAATGGATTAGGTTTACAAGAGAACCATCTTTGTTGCTTTATCTATTTTAGGTATAATTCACTCTCCTGTGATTTTGGAAGATGTTGGTATTAAACAGAACAATCTCATCACATGTAAAACAGTTACATCATGAACTCATGATTACCTGTGTGGTCTTGAATTGGCCCAGTTTTGCTCGTCAGGATTGCCCACCTTAAATCCACCTGGTTGTCATGTTCCCAGTGGCACAAAGTCTTTTGGGATCCCCAGCCAAAGGCACAGTTGTAGAGTAGCAGCTCTGCAAGGAAAGATGGAAAAGGGGGCATGAAATGTAATTTTAATTGTGTAATTCAGATTTTGTACTTCAAAACAAATGCATACATTTGACCATCAACAGAACCATTCCTTCCTGAAACTCTGAGAAGCCATCGCAAGAACAGCCCTCCTGGGCAACATAAAAAATCACTATTTTTTTGTAAAAGATGTGGTTGCTTTTTGTCTCGTTATGACCCATATTATGGGATTTATTTTTCCTGTGGTTAGATTAATTCTTCTGATTTGCTCTCATTTCCTGATAACCGCGTTGCAGCGTGTAAGACTCATAAAGAAAACTCTGGCTTACTTATCAGACGTATTTTTTGTTGTCAATATCTCTGCACCACAATGGTGCCACAATTTGCAACTCACAATGAGATTTGGACAAAAATAAGAACAACCAGAAATATTAATGGAATGTCCTTGGCAGGAAAGGATTTCTGGTGAAGTCTGAAGTCCTTGGCTTCAATAAGGAACTTTTCCCAGCATCTCCCAGACAGTTAAGTAGGCCCACAAGATGGCAGCATTGAAATGGACAAATTGAGAGGGAAAAGGGACAAATGTGGCTGATTGCCAAATGAACTCAAAATAAGCTTCAAAATAAGCTCTGCATAAAATAAGGGAAGTCTGGTATTATGGTCAGGATGAGATCATATCTTGTTTTCAGCTTCTTTTCAATTCTGCCCAAAGGTTTAATACATAGTAACTTATTTTCTTCAATAGAACTCAGAATTTCAATGGAAAGATTATACAAAGATAGCATATAAATCCTTTGCATTTCTTATTTTCAAAAGCAGTTTGAAATATTTTGAGCATTTGGTTCCTACCCCATTGGTATGAACTTTTATCTCACCTTGAGCAGCGACAACTCCCAGCAGAGCAATACCCTCCCAACAGCAATGTGACCAAATCTTGGAGTATTTTCTCAGGCATGACTCACACCTTATTAAAGGAATAACTTAGGTTTACTTTAATGAGATGGTTTGTGCAAGTATGAACTAAGAACAAAGGAGTCTGTGCTTCCATCAATATCAGCTCTGGGGGAAAAACTGTGTTCCTTGCCCATTATTAATAAAAAAAGCCAGGAAAGATAATGCAACCCTTAGAATGTGCTTGTTTATTGTGGGAAAAAAATGAGAAATATGGGAAGTGTGTTGAGACCTGCAGTTGGACAGACCTTTGAAGTGGAGTTCTTCCAGTCTGGAGAGGCAAAGACCTCCTCCATGTACTGAGCTGTCAGGGAAGACTAGTAAGGCTTTTGAACTCACAACCCAGATTTTAATGGAAGGTAAACTAGAATAATAATTTTAACAACACAAAACCTCAGGTGAGTAGGTCGAGACAGAATGGATATAAAAAGTGTTCATCTATCATTCTCTCCTTGCCTGCTGTGTCCTTGTTTGGCAGGCCCTTGCTCCCAGACAGTTTTTTCCTCAACTCACTGGATTCCTGCTTTGCGGCCACTGTGCCCTCTCCCTGCTGACCCCTAGAAAATTTCACTCTGTCAGCAGAGACATCTGAGCCCATGGCAGCTCCTGCCCCTCTGCTCCTCCTGTCAGTGCTTTGGCTGTGCTGTGGTGTCTCTGCACTGGGCCCTCATTCTTCACTTCTTTCTTTCATCCTCCCCATCCTGTCTGCCTCGCCTCCCTCTCTCCTGCTGGCCTCCAGAGGGGTCTACTCCGCATTGTCACGAACACAGCATCCTAGTTGGGAACAAATGAATTCAACAGATAATATCTGGCACAGGAATGCAATGTGGAGGAAAGATGTTTCCTGGAGCACCCTAGTCCTTTCTAGGAAAAAAGCACATGGTGGTGAATAATCTCTCTTTGGGCTCAAAATGTTGGGGAAGCAGAACTCAGTTTACGCACACGTGAGTGCAGAAAGGCAATCCATTATGTCTCTTTCTTCAGTATATGAGGTATTTTTTTCTAGACAATGGGGCCATGATCAAAGACATCTTGCCCAAAAGGGGACATCTGAAAATCAAGAGGGGTTTTAAAAGAAACTGAGTGACATTGCAATGAATTAAAGAGTTTAAGATTGTGAAAAATAGCTTTCCATTGTAGAGGAGGCCTAGGGAGAGCTATATTGCATGGCTTTGACATCAGAGCCATGAGACAGAACTTTAGAAAAGGTTTTAGAAAATGTAGAACAAAATTAATCTTATTAATCCCAAAGGATTATATCATGCAAAGTAGTGATAGCCTGTGTGGTATTCAAACCACAAGAAAGGAGAACAGTGGTAGATAGATCACATCCATCTGAAGATACCACACAGCATAAATGAGCACGTAGCACAAAGACATTGACAGGACTGGTATTGTTCAACTCTGAATAAAAATAAATACCAGAATACATAGAAGTATGTAAATCAGTGATAAATCCAGAGACTCAGAACAGAACAATATTTTAGTTTCTCCATTTCACAGCCTAAGTAACATGAGATATCTAGTGAAGCTCAGTGTGGATCAAAGGAATACAATTCTCATATGATATGAGTGGTTCTTGCTCCCTTGAATGCTGCTAAGACTGAACACATTTCAAAGAGAACTGGACACTGACAAGAAAAACATCCAGAATTTAATTGTTAATTCTAAAGTGCAGGAAGTGAGAAAAGCCTTTAACTTCATGCTCTGATGACAGTTCTGAACACTGGGATCAGAAGGAGAGTTTCAAAACAGAGCTAAATTTCACAGCTCCATCTAATAAATACTTTCTTACACTTTCATTTGAAATATATAGTCCAGGAAATTGGCAAAGAGCCTAAGTCTGATATGCTTTGGCCATGCCTGTGTTCCTTGGCTTCAGACTCAGAGACAGCATGGTGTAGCATAAAAATGAACTTGCTTTCCACGCAGAAGTAGAATCCACTGAAACTGAGGAGAATTTGACCAGTAACCTGCACACAGTTAGCTGTTTCTTGCTAGGTTCCTATTGTTTTCTCAAAAGTTACTGTGTTACTATATTCCTTAGACAATCACAGCAATGGGATTGAAGGTCAAAGGCAAGGCATTTCAGAGTGCTCTTATTTTATGAGCTTCTAAAACATGCCATTTCTTATTGCCTATTCTTATGTCTCTTCCAGTGCTTCTCCCAGGGACCCATAAAAAAGGAAAAATAGGCCTGCTAGCCAATTAATAATGGACACTTGTAGCATCAGGATAGGTTCATTATGGTTTGGTATGGACAATGGATCTGCCCCAGAACAGACAGACTAGTTCAGCCCTTCTATTAAAGGTCCCAGGGGGCTGATACAGTAGCTCACAGCAAGCTACAGGCAATCTGTCCTCTTCTTTGTCCTTCAACTACAGCTTGGCAGCTCTGGTGGAAGGAAGGAAACTAGGGACGAGTAGCAATTGTTGGGCTCCCTCTGCAGTGCTGGCCCATTCCCATGCTAGGATAATTCTCCTGCCAACAGGTGATTGATCTCTGGGTTTGTGTGTATCGAGAGGACAAAGAAAACCAGCTATTATGTAATCAAATAGCAGCAGCTCAGATGAGAATCTGAGAGGGAGGTGTGACGAAATCCCATATGCCTTTTTCAAAATGTAGGGTACGTGATACTGAATTAAAACAGATTTATCCTCTCAAAGAATAACCCACAGCTGTACTTTTTGACCACATCTTGCTCACAGCTGGGACCATTACTGCACATGAACAAGAAAGTAATTTGAAAATCTAGTTGTGTGAGTTTCTTGCGAGTCCATTAATCTTCCGTGGCCCAAAGACTTTGACATATTTTTATAACTCCTCCAACAAGAGGCAAGAGGATGCATGATGGCATTAAAGATGATATGAAAGTGCTCTCTAAGATGCTCTTGCCAAAGGGTAAATCAACATTAAAATAGGAAATTACAAACATAATCTGGACCACTTCAAAGTAGTATAGTTGGTCTGATCCATATTTGCATTTCACCTTTTTATACCATTTATGCTGGCATTACAGGATAACCTTAAATGATAGTAAATGATAATTTAACAGCTTTAATATCCCTTTACTGATACAAAGTTGCTCCAGCATGAATGAGAATCAGATCTAGTCTACCTTTAAATTATTTCTTAGCAGAGATTTTAACTTCAGGTTTTTTTAGTTATACTTTTCTGAAATAGCTATTACATGTATGAAAAACAAGGTGCTTCTCAGAACAGTCTGCTTTACGAAGGATTCAGATTACACACTGAGAGCACATAATGCAAATGAACAGCTTGCTCTATATGTAAATAGCTAAGAGACAAGCATTTCAAATAGTCCTTTAGAATTGAAAAAGATGTGCTCAAAAAGACTAGATGTTAGAAAGTCTTAGTGCTGAGGACTAAGGTATTTGCCTTGACAGGCGGATTTGTAAAAGGCATCTTTTTGAGGAGGAAAGTAGAGCCTCTCTTAAAAAAAAATAAACCCAAACCTCTAAACATTTTTAGCAGTTTGAAATAATAATTCTTTTTTATTTTCTTTCAATTCAGTCCCCTTGAAACGAACTGTAAAAGACTCCTTGATGGAACAGCTTGTTTATACATGGAGGCTTTCCAGCTATTTGCTCTTAACTGTTTCCATAGTGTATGAAAGCCGGTTGGAATAGGATAATCTCAGGCTTTCACACACACAAGCATGTTAGTCTGGGATAACAAGATTAGGGATATTTGCAGGCTGGAATGCAGGCAGTAGGACAGCAGTACATGGTGCTGGCACCTATTGCAGAGTACCTGTGCCATGGCAGGTGCTGCTGCTGAGAGGGCTGGTCAGTCTCTGTCCCAGTCACTGTGGCACAAGCTGCTGTGGCCACCACTGGCACCATGCAGGGTCACCCCTGGAGCCTGCAAACTTAAACTGATCTGGAAGAGCTCCTTGGCTTGGAGCTCATCATTTACCTCATGGTGCATTAACATCTTAAGGTAAACCAGGCCTTAAAGGGAATTAAGGCCAAAGCTGAAGGCTCAGTCTTTGATGTGTTAAATTCCTACCTTGTTCAGCTCAAGACGAGCAGAAAGAGTGCACTTATCCTAAGGCAGCAGAGGGCCAGGGGCCCCCAGGCAGCCCTGGAACTTCAAGGGCAGTTTAAACCACATTATTTGTGGCTGACAGAGCAGACTCAGTCCCTGCTGCACAGCCCTGCCCTGTGTGCTTCACTCGGGTCCAACCCTGTCCCTTCAGCAGAAGGAGATTTTTATACCACCTCCATGCCAGGAGGGGTTTCCCCATGCTGAGGGAAAATTCCGTCTGCCCAAAAAGGGAGTTTTGGCTGGTTTTCAGTGAGGGATTATGAGGCAGCTGGAAAACTTTATGTCTTAAACTGGAAATTCTGGAAACCTTATTCTTATTTATTAGCGTCTGGCTGATCTCTATCTATGATCTTTGTAATGTGCTGCCATGTGGGAGCCTGGAGTTTGGGATGTGAACTCGTCCCTCATTCCCCGGAAGGAAACGGTTCCTACCAGCACAATGCAGGGAAGTAACATTGGCATGCTCTGAACAGAGCCTCAGAAACTCTTTTAATAGAGAAAAACTTGGCACATCATGGAGTTAGCAAAGGTGGTGCAGGAGGGAAGTAAGGAGAGAAAATGAGGATATCTTAATCTCTGGTAGTAACAGTCAATCTGTTACTGGAGAGCCCCACCCAAGCCAAGGTGCAAAGCAGCTGGCACTGCTCGGGAGGGACTGAAACTGCACTGCACAGAGGCACTTCCCAAATTTTCAAAATAGAAACCTAACAGATAATTTCAGACATAAAAATTAAAATGCTTTGCTCTAAATCCACTGCAGAGAATCTTTTCTTCCTCTGCATCCCCAGCCCCTGTGCAGAACTGTGAGACCAGCAGCAGTCCAGCCCTTCAGCAGTGCTGACTGTGAAGAGGAGGGTGGAGAGGTGTCCCAACAGGGGGACTGGCTGTGACTGACTCACTGTTGTGTTTCTCGTTGCACTGGTGCTCCATGATCTGCCTCTGCTCATAAAGCAGGGCAGAGGTAAAAATAGTGTATGCTGACTTAGCCAACTGGGTGACCCTGGAGACAAATTTTGAGGAGAGTAAAAGCACTGGCCTCTGCAATATCTGAATGCAGAGGCCGAGAGTGGGAGCAACGTCTGAGCTAAGGCAGCTCTATCTCTTAATCAATCAACACCAGCACTATCTTTTAGGAAATTTTTTGCATTATTAGTCCCTTTCTTTTACTTGAAGCAAGAGTGGATTGTGTCACACGGTTGAGGAAACAATGATAAACACTTACCCACCCTGTTAATAAATCACTTGCAAGACTGTGCCTGACTGTGCTCTAATGGAGGAAATGGGAGTAACTGAAAACTGACCTCTCTACTGCGCCACAATTATTGATGCAAAGGATTTTTAACTGTTGCTTATAGTTTTTGGAGTTTGGGTTTTCTGCCCAAATCCATCCTCTCCCCCACTCCCAGTAAACTGTACAGGATATTAAAAAAATGGTATGAAAGCGGAGGAAGCAGCAAACTAAGGAATTTAAAAGCTGCTAGCTATTGTATTAAGTAACAAGGACCTGCTGCTAGTGACAACTTGGTTTTCCCTTTTCAAGTTCATGGTAGCAGTTTATGTAACCCCATTTCAAGAAAACTTGCTAGAAAACAATATTGTAAAACTGCCAGCTCCCTGGTGGAAAAAACTGGCAAATTTTACTTGTCTTAATTTTGTAAAACCATGGATATAAATAGTGAGTGGGCCTGTGTGGCTGTTGTTGTTTTCCTGGAGTTTGCAAACACACTTTGTGTCATTGACATGCCACATTTAAACAGTGTACTGTGTGATTAAGTTAGTTTAATTTTGTCAGCACTTGGCATTTGCTGATGCAGAAGGAAATCTTGTTCTCTGCTGTATCTACATGTGGATGAAAGGAATAAAATATTTACTGTACAGAGCTAAGAGACCAGATGCTTCTTTACTTCAGAGACTTTAAGGAATGGTAAGTCAGGAAGTGCTGCAATTCATTATTTTGTCTCTGGCATGAAATTTGGGTATGGAATTTATTGTGGTTTTAATAAGAATTTTTTTTACCTGGTTGTAATGTATTGTCAATTACTGTTGGCTTTTCTGTATTCAGCACTGTAGTCCCACCTGGAAAAGAAATTATGCATATCATGATACATGTGACACAACAAAGGACACAGCAGTCATTAGCAATAACCTATATATAAACCTGAAATATTACTGTCTTTATTAGACATGTAGGCAACTGAGTATGCAAGCTTAAGCATGAAAATATGACAGCAAAAGTCTGGTTTCCTTTATCAAAAAAGAACACAAGAACTCTTCATTAAATAAAGCTGTGTATCTTTGGAGTCCTTGCAAACACCCACTAAATCATCCTCAACATGTCCCTGTGACTGTCCTTGGTTCATAGAAACTGATTTGCTCCAAATCACATGGGAAGTGAGCAACTGGTCTTTATGGCACCTCCTAAGAGTCACTACTTTGTTCATTTAGCCATTACCTGTTTCTTGTACGAGGGATGTGAGGTAAAATTGGGGCTTCCCTGTATGTTGTTTCATAGCTGTGTTGTGAGACCAGCTCACAGGAGAGGTGCATGGGAATTGCCAGACTTTAGGACCTAATCTAAGGTAGGTTTCACTTATGTCTCAAAGTGAAGGAAAAATTAAGGACTTCCCCTTTGTCCTTTTCTTCATGCAGATAAACAAGAGGTGAGTGGGGTCATAGCCCTCTCCTAGGCTTAGTAATTAATATTTTTAAAATACTTGACTTTTTAAAGCAAGCCTCATATTCATAAGGAAAGAAAAAGGAAATTAGTACAATTATAAATGCACGGTGGGGTGCTGATTACCAGTCAATGGCTTTTCTTTTCTCCAGCAAGCAAGTGCTTAAAGCATTATAGAAAGGATGACTATGATGACTTCCAATGAGAGTGAATGCCCAAGCTGTATCAGCTTTATGTTTGTGAGAATGATCTGATGGGAAATGCTATAAACCACACAAACAGAGTAGCTCTGTATGGGGTCCAAATAGAGCAGGAAGGAATTTGGCCTACAGCACAATTAGAGTTAATTGCAAGGGAGGCTTCGCTGTGGTGCTCACATATGTGCAAGTGCTGTCAGGGAAGCGACTCTACCATCGCGCCCACGGGAGCGCGCGTGCCACGCTCCACTGGGAACGGGTAAGAGAGGGCAAGGCACACATGAAACCCCCTCTGCACTGCCCTGCTATCCTTAATGGGCAACAAGAACTACACACTTGCCTTCTATGCATTTTGGAGGAAGAAAAGAATGTTTATAATTGATTTATTGGTAAAATCAGCTCTGTGCATTTTGCTGTTATAAGTAACACCATATGTACAATTCAACACTTCTCCAATGTCCAGAACAACTGGGCATGTACTGTCTAGGGTTTCTAGGTGTTGTAATAATAAATTATATGTAAGAGTCTGCACTTTTGTAGGAGGCCAATGCAGTAATTTTCAATATTAATACTAAAAAACATTCAGGTCCCTAGAAGAGATGGTGCTCAGGAAGGCTAGCGGCTGTTCCCTTGTCTTAGAGATTATAAATTGCCCTCTAAGCACAACCTGCAGAAACTGCCAGAAGGTTTTTCTTCTGCTCAATAAACATTCCCTAAGGGACATGTGGGATGAAGTCCTGAGCTCCTTGAAGTGCAGAGACTATGAACATGGAAGGTACTTGCATAGATATGTCTGCTTTCCCTGACAGAGCCTCCTCTCTGTGCAATATGTCTCTACCTATTGGGCTTTGCAAGACAATGTAGGGCTCTGCAGGAAGCCCTAGTGTTTCCTGATCTGCCTCTTTATTTTCTTATTAATAAATAAATAAATTACATTGTTTAGTAACATTGAAAGCTTTCTGAACTACCTTAACACAATACAGACTATTTTATCAGACTCCCTTCATGGCTGTTTTCAAAAAGAATAAGGTTCATCTGGGACACTGATTTGAAGAGCAATGACAGTGACCGTGCACTGTCTTTTCCACTCAAGAATTGTTTTTTCAATTTATGATTTGCAACATGCAATTACAAGAGACATTGGCAAAGCTCAGAAAGGGTTTGTTACTGAAATTTCACTTTCATTTGTATCTGCTGCCTGATGTTCTACTTGGCTCATTCCAAAAAAGTCAATCTCTTACCTAAGCTCACCCAATGTCCTCTTGGACAGCTATTTCCAGATTTTAATGCTACTTTATGTCATGGATATAAGAAGCAATAAACATGTATTAGATGAGCACATCAGGGAGCAGTGATGAAATAACTTGTGTCGCTGCATCTAAAAACAAGCTCAATTACTGCAGATGTATAGATCTAATCAAACAGACATGGAGATTTGTGGAACAAGTGACCTCCAAGAAGAGATCAAAAACATAGAGGTGCAGTGTCAGCTGTCTTAGAAAGATTCATGATTCTGTGCAGAAGTGTGAGGATATGAAATCTAGCAAGCTTCCTCTGTTCCAGCTGCAATCTATGTTACACCTCCTCCTCCTATTTTTCTGCTGGTGATGGCAGCTTGGAGAACATCAGCCCCTCTGTGCCTGTAATGCAGTATAGACAGGGAAGCTCATGGAAATATTTCTGGCAGTGTGAGTATGTGGCAGTATGCTTTGATGAAACAAATCTGTTTTGTTTCGGTCTGGGAAAGGTTTGGAGATGAGATTTGAGTCCTATACTAAGTTTTAGGCAGGAAGCCTATATGTAAACCAAGCAATATTTCAAGTTCTTCAATCACAGGCAATAAATCTCAAGAGTATTATCCAGCTTTTCTTGTTAGTAAGAGAAAGTTTGATTAGAAGATTTGATTAGACACAATTGCCGTTCAAAAAATTGCCCTCTCTTCCATCCAGTCACTATTATTTTCTTCCAAAATTACATAGCTGAGAAAATAATCAAAAGTATTGTCATATGTAAAAGGCAGATGCCCATGTTTTGACAGCACTAACGATATAAACTGCATACTAATGCCCATTAATATTGAGTGGTTAAATCAGTGCAAACATTAAGCTGGTGATGGATATGAGCTACAATGAAGCTGCAATGGAATGAGGATGGTTTCTGCACCTGTCAGTTGGTAGTCATCACCTGTGCCACTGTGACAGTTTGCCTGGTCGTCGTCACACTCATCCACGGGCTTGCCTTCGGAAACAGTAGGGACAGCAGTCGGAGCTGAAACAAAACCCAGTTGTTCCGTTAGAACACGTGCTAGAGAACCAGCATGCAGCTGGAAGCAACATCCTGATGAGCTTCATGTCTTGTGTCTGAGGACTGAAGCAACTCTACTTTGCAGGATGCTTAGTACTTCTTTGGAATGGGGGTTACCTGTTCTGCCTCCTGCACGGAGGCATATCTGAGCTCAGGGGCTGAGCAGAGCTGGGCAGCAAAGCCCCAGACTGTCTATTTACTGGTTGATGGGTGTTTGTTGTACCAATCAAGAAAGAATGAAAGCCTGGCAAGGCAGAATAAGACTCCTGGAGGGTAGTGTGTGGGGCAGGGACCCCATAATTTTATTGCTCTCTGAAGTCCCAGTGAGTGGGCCTGTGCAGAGGAGCAGGAGGGCTACATCCTCAAGGTGGTAATTCTCTAGCACCCTAGGCGTTGCTGAAGAAACCTCTCTGCAGAGCACATGTAAGAGAGGAAATGTCTGAGCACGGTTCTGGTAACAGCAGCAGGAAGGCAGAGTGATGTGAAATCACTTTGTGCTCAATAAGGACACATGGAAGGCATTTCTTTTGTTTTCTGCTGAAGTTATAAATAAGTAAGACATCAGTGATGTCAGTCATCCCTCCCGGCCACCTGCCTGCTTCTCACTGGTGATGACTTTCTGGTAGCTGCTGCCTAACCAGTAAAAGTCTGAACTTTGTTATGATGGTTAAAAGCTTCAGATTTGTGTAAGAGGCCAGAAAACACATAGCCCAGTATCTGCAAAGCACATCACATCTGGAAAAGCAGAACACAGAGACTTGGTGCTACGTTTATGTTTCATGCCGCACGTATAGTTCCCTGGCTTAAGATAAGCACTCCTGGAATGTGATCCAGGCTTTTGTCTCTTCTCACTTACTGTTATTTTCATTAGCAGTCTTTTTCACTCATTATAGGCTATGCAATAATGTATGTCTTTTGCAAATTCTTCTATTCCCTTCTATTGCCCTCAGTGTCTGTTGACCACAGAAGATCACATACACTGACTTCTTGGCTTGAAAATGTCAGGAGAGGTGGTAGTTTTTGAAGTAGCTATATTATGGGATAAAACATCCCTCATTAGGACCCTGATCTATGCTTTACAGATTCAATCTATCCCTAGTTAAAGAAACAGTTCTGTACCTATTATGAATTATGCAGAACATTTGCTACCCACATTGCTATAAAAACCCCTTTGGGGGATCCCTCTAGCTTTCTACATCCAGCTGAGTTTCTTATCCTGATCTTTTTGTCCCTGTATAGCCCCAAGCTTGCCTACATCTCTGCCATCATTTCATATATGTCCCCCTGGGATGCTTCAAGCACACAAAACTTGCCCTTGCTCATTACTGCTGGAGAGCTGATTTCTACTCCTCTCTGTGCCAACCTCCATGCTTCTTTTCTCATCTCTTTTCTTACTCAGTAAATCTCAGTTGACTTCATTCAACTCCCTCCTTAAGGTACAATTATACAACATCAAGCATTATTGTGCTTCTCTGACAGGCAAACGGGAATTGACCTCACCTGTCCATGGGTGACCTACAGGTGAGCATACATCAAAAGTATACCATAGAAGAAAGAAAAATGTGAAAAGATGTGTCCCAGCAGAAAAAGGAAGTTTGCCTAAAAGCAAAGGCTCCTCCATCTGACTGAGCAATATATTCTTGTAGGGTGGTCCACAGACTCACTCCTGGATGGCTGGGTGGCTGCAGGAGCCCTGTGCCTGGAAGGACTTTGCCCACAGGTTGTGAGTTTACATAAGGCAGGTGCTGGGTTTTCTTTTTGTCTGAGCAAGTAGCACAATAGTCTGCAGGAACTAAGTATTCCCACAGGAAATGAGGACTTCCTGCGGGAACTAAGAAGTATTTCCAACCTCCCCACTTTCCGGGCCAAGTAAAATCCTACATATTCAATCACTAAACTAAAAAAAAGCAACACAGAACTCATCAGTTCTCACAGCAAATGCCTCCCACACTTCCCTCTTGGGGGAGAAATGGTGAGAAAGAAATGGAGGTAGAGCAGTTGCTTCCATTCATCTTGGGAGCCTGTTCAGCTGCTTCTATAAGAGGTGTCACATGAAACCCCAAATAATGTGGCTTGTTATTCTGTTTATTTTTAAGCTGTGTGGTTTATAAGCCTCATCACTGCACCATTATCCACCAGATAAAATTGTTAAATTCACATAGTGTTATCTGTAGTTATCTATGAACTTAAATAATCATGTTTATATAACAAAAATCAAAGCAGACCGCATGTCACAGTCCAAGGACAAATGCCTAAACTTTGCTTTTCCTGGTCTTTCATCTCCTACATACTCTTGCAAAATTAGAGCTTAGTAAAGAACAAAGAGGCCCCCTTTACTCCCCAAAAGTAACACCACAGACACTGTCCAGTCAAGCGATCTTTGCCCAGCATAGCTTGTGGTGTGACTTTCAGGTCCTTTGAAGGATACAGGGACATAATTACTATATTTAGTGCAAAGCTCTGGATTCTCGGAAAACATCTCCTCCAGGGTTGAACCATGGCAACATAAAATTTAAGTTCCTGTCTTTATTCTCTCCTAATAGCTCTATGATTCTCAAAAGTATAATCGTAAGGCTGCTTAAGGGAATGGAAAACCATGTGGAGAATATCACTGTGATTCAACAAAGGAACGGGAAAAATAATAATAATTGTGCCTTGGGCACACTCAAATGTTGCAGAGAGGATCTGAATAGGCCAAGAAACAGCAGTAATGTCAGTCATGGAAGCAAGAGTCCGATGTGCTGCCTGTGCACACACAGCAGTCTTCAGCAGCAGACCAAGCAGAGAATGTATTTATGAAAAAAATAAAGTGCATTCATTTCTAGCAGAGCAATTACCTTCAAGTTCACAGCCCAGCAGCTCCATTCGCAGCCCCAGTCCCCCGTGGGTGGCTCTCTCAGGGTAGACACGGATGAATCGTGTCGACACAGGTTCAAAAGTCCGCAGTTCAGGCGTGTCATAGTTGGTGTTGCCTTCAAAAGTCTGCAAAGCATGACAAATGATACTTGTTAAAAAAAAGAAGAAAAGTCTATTTTCCACACTCATCTTTTCCCCTTCATTCTCCAGCCTTTGAATTAGGTGAGCAGTAGGCCATATTCTAACGGCTTAATAAGTGTCAGGCATTCCTATCCTAAATGAGGATGGAAAATACATTGTTAAAGCTTCTCGGAAAAGTAATGCATTTCATTTTTCATAACTCAGTAGCAACCAATCCATCAGGGTCATAACAAGAGCTGAGTGTTTAATGAGACATGTTTTTAAATGGCGCTCTGATCTGAGGTTTAACTGGGTGACATTTCCAACACTTCTCAGGGAAAAAAAATGGCTGAGGTGAAGATCCTGTCACCTTTTAAGTGGTTACAATAATAATCCAACTATTCAAGAGAAAATTTCAATCTGATTTCCCCCAGTGACAGAGCTTCATAAGTTGTAGCTATTTCAAAAGGCATAAATTAAACTTCAGGAGCAGTAGCTGCAAGAGTTCTTCCAGTGAGCCTGCTATTGAAGAAGAATTAGAAGAAAGAGAAGAAAGCTGCTTCCTGACAAAACTGCAATATAATCCAACAGGCAAGGCAGGTCAGCAAGTGTACATTTCAGACAAAAAAATCTCTTCTCTGAATTGCACTTTGGGTTCTTCAGACATAATACAACTCTCAATGGCATTTGTTTGATACCTTCAGTTTCTCCTTTTCAGTAATCTTTTGCATATAGAACACATTATAATTTGTACTCATAGCAACACCTCAAGTGCCTCCATGTAGATGATCAGTCTTTAGAAGGAATCAACAGAACAAAGAAACAGTCCTTGGCATGAAAGCTTTACAGCCCAAGATAAGAAAAAGCAATTATTTTTACCCTATTTTATAGCAAAAAATGTTTTCAGAATATCACGTACAGGAGCCTCTAAAGTACAAAATATGAAAATGTATATAACAATGAAGTAAAAGTATTTTCACATTTTCCATGAAGTAGTGAAATGGCAAAACTCTAAAAAATACCTTTGAACTGCAGTTCATATTTAAAATTAGAAGTGGCACCATAAGATACTTTGAAGATACAGCTATGAAACTGGAAACATTCTCCAGGAAGAAAGCATCAGATGCCCTTCACTTTGGATGAGAACAAAACCCAACCTGCAGTGAACTCCTTCTGCTCATCTGGGGCAGAGAAAACAGAGGCCATGGGAAAAGCTGGCTGAATTCCTAAGGCAGAAAACGAGCACAGGTAAACCTGATTGCCTCTTGTATTTTCAGTGCAGTTCTGAAAGCCTTACTTGTTTTTCCTGTATGCCTCTGCATTATGATCACAATCCTTCCTGCCACTGGTTACAGAGTGCCACTTGCAAAAGCCAGTGGTGATGGGAGACTGTGAACAACTAAACTAAAAAAATAATTTCAACATCAATGCCACCTCTCCTACTTCCTAGGGAATTGCACCTTCAAGGTGGCTTCAAGGGGCACTGGTTGACCCAATGTGCTGCCAGTGCTTGGAAGACAGTTGTCAGAAATTCATGTGTAGAGGGCCTGTCAGATCTAATTGACATGGAATTACATATTATTATATTTGAATAACAATATAGTGCAAATGATCAGAAAAGCTACCTACTATATGAAAAAGAATGAATGCCATTTTATGTGTAAAAACTAGACAGACACATGTATCTGAGGAATCCTTGCTCCCTTTTTTAATAGTAGTCTTAATAGCAACATATAATAATGAAAACTGATTTATAAAAGACATCACTATGGAGTACTGACACATAGACATTAGGATTCAATAGGCATTTAGAATTACATTGAATCATTGTCCTTTGTAAAGCAGAGCTGCCTGTGATTCAATTTTGACTGTTCATTTAAAACACATACTGATACTTTTTGTGGGAGAGGAGAGAGGAGTGTACAGCAAAACTTCACTTTGTGAGTGTCCTTTATACAAGCTATGCCACAAATTGCTTTACTCCACTACAAAGATAAGGTATAATAAATAATAGTTAAAAGAGGTTTTGGTGAGAGGTTTTCCGCTAAGATGGTGAGCGGAAAAAAAATCTGCCTAACATATTTTAAAATGAAAATAAATACTGAAGAAAAATTTTAAAAGGATGTTCCAAATGGCAGGATGTTCTGAAGTTTCTTGTACCAGAAATGATGAGAGGAACTGTAAAAACAACAGCAAAAACCTCCTGCAAAACAATTCATCCCACCGCCATAAAAAGTGGAAGGAGGAAAGAAGTATGAAAGAGAAAGATGACTTATGGAGAAAGCTTGAGTAAGCAAGCCCATGGACAAGAAATACAAATTGGATCTTGAAATGGAGTTCTGCATGGGTATTTGATGATTTGTGATTTTCACTCCTTTGAGTGCATGAGCTAAATTACAGGGGGAAACATTTTGCACACTCAAAAATAGCTGAAATTGGGCCAGCCAAAGAGGAAAGAGTTATGGTAGTCTTTGTGAAAGCAGCTGCAGGCATGAATGACAAGATCATGTTAAGAAACACGGTGATGTTTCACCCTTTGGACACATTCTGTTGTTATGTTTAGCCTGTCACTGCTCTTTCTTCTCTGAAATGCAGTTGTTTGTTTATTGAAAGTCACGACTTAAACCAAGTGAAACGATGTGTTTCATTTCATATAACAGGGCTGTTTCTAATCCACGTTCCTGCTGTGACTCATTATAGCATCCTGTCCCATCCAGCTCTACTTACAGTTAAAAACACTACATTCCAGTATTAACATTTCAAATTCCTCAGGCTCCAAAATCATGGGATTTATCCTATTCTCTTTAAAGAAGACTTGTGCTTTGGAATAAAGTTTATTAAATATATTGAATTTTCAGGAAGGATTATAATTATGCCACAAGAGATTTGAATTCCAGCCATCTCCGTTCCATTAATCTTGAAAGTTAATTTCTGGTAGTGATGAAAGCTGAGGATGGGCTCAGTGCATTAGTTAGCACACTAGTTTTCTTGTCAAACTGCTAACTTCTGACAATGATGGCAAGTGCCTGTATTAGAAAACAGAAAGCCATGCAGCAGACGGCGCGCTGCTTCGAAAGCATATGGCATTATTTTTTTCCCTCGTTGAGCCACAGTGTAGAAGTACATGTCAAAACAACATCTATTTTAGAAGGAAAATGGTAAGATCCCATTGTTGATTTACACTCCCTTCACACTTTATGATGAAGTCAAAACTCATGGTAACAAGAGAAAGGAGATGACTGCAAAGGCTGAATCCGTTTAGTTTTAATCCCCCAAACAAATGATGAAAAGTGAGAAAATGCAGACATATTCAGTGAGATTAAAACAGGAGAGAATGAAGTCCAATATTTACCAAATGTGCCTGGAAAAGCTACATCCATGGGCCCACTCAGCTTTTCCTCTAAGGAAACACAGGTTCCTCCAATGGATGAGTCTATACAGCAAAACAGCTTTTACATCTGATTTTCAAACTAACACAGATGAGATATGGAGCAATTTCCAGGATTCCCATCTGCTAAGCACCACAATGATTTGCCTTTTGAGGGCACATTTTGGTATATGATCCCCTGGTCATCTCAGTACTACAGCACCAATTTGTAATCTGGCTGCATGCCTACTCATTTCCTCAAGGAACTGGGTAGGAGGACTAAGAAAGAGTTGTGCCTTTTGAGGCAAAACTGCACTTTGTGACCAGTGATAGCGAAATGGGATGGAAGACTTCAATGGGATTTGGTGTAAAGCTAAACACCCAGTGCAATTTAGGTCCTGAAATGCATTCATCCAAAGACAAATCAAAACAGATACATTCCCAGAAAATCTTCTGGGCCACATAATTTTGTTTTCCTTGGAATCTAACCCAGAAATTAATTTGTCCCTCCTCTGGAAATGTCTTCCCAAGAAACTTCCAAGATGCTTCTCTTGTGACAGTGACAATAGTATTCTCACTTGGGATGGAACAACGGAGCAAAAACTTCATCACATTCTTTTGGAGGGACTTGGATCAGATCATTACAGAAAGCCTGTGAAACTCTCAAAGCAATCTACAGGCAGTTGAGAAATACAACAAGTACCCCATTGGGCTGAGTAACACCATTGTCATTCGATATCTCTGATAGAAAAGAAGCAAAATAAAAGTAATTAAAATAAATTTGTCTCAAATAAATTTGTTCACTGTTAAAGTTTGGCTTTTTAGAGTAGACTTTAAATACCATTGCATGGGATTTTGCAGTAAGTTGTGGGCCACAGAGGCACCAACATTGCCAGGAGCCAAGCCTGAACTACCTGTTGAATAAGCAAAACTTGCTGCCAGAGAGGCAAATATGCTAAGGCCAGTTCTTGCCCTCAGGCATGGGACAGCTCCCACAGCATTCCTTCAGGGCTGCTGCCTTGGAGTTGTCCTATTTGGCTTCACCCCAGCTGTGTGCCTTTTCTAAGGTCAGATAGAGATGTGTAGAAATGTAATGCAAACTTTTTTTTTTTAAACTCAACTTTTCTTTAGTGCAGAGTTTTCGCCCTTACCTTTATCTTTTTCTTGCTGGAATCCATGATCATTTTCCAATCTGATCCATTGTTGCTGTAGCCAATTTTGAATTTTTTCATGAACACTTTGTTTTCTCGGTGCTTGCCTCCTTGGACAATGATGCCCCTTACTATTTTTTCCTCCCCAAGGTCTATTTGAAGCCATTCATTTGTATATGGATGAGTAGTTGGTGGCAGTGCCCAACCTGAACGGCTTGTTATGAGGCGAGCATTTTCTGGAATCCAGTTTCGATCCACTTGAGTAGATGCAGTAATCTGAGAGTCAGGAATAAGGCCAGACACCATACCCAGCATCCCAGAACAAGGATAATCTACAGAGAAAAAAGTTCCAAATAAATTAAATAGTTATTCTGACCAAGTGCCAAAACAGAAACTGGACACATCAGTCAATTCAACTATCATAACTAATTACTTATTTATTTCTTATATTCAAAATAATGCATTGGATTTGTATATAATTTTCATTTGTTCAAACTTGCACATCCTAGTTTTAGCAGGAAGTACCAAAATACCCACAAGTATTTTTGGCTTGGTGGGAACCAAAAGGATCAGAAAATCCTATTCTATTCTTGTTTTCTATTCTTCTTGCTAAGGCAAAGAGTGCAGGGCCATCTGAATTTGTGAATATTTCCTCAGAGAAAACTTCCCAAACCAGCCAAAATCTGGTTGCAGATTACCTAATTTTGACGACACTGGAAATCTTCATATATTAAAATATAATTTATTGTTGCATGTGAGATTTTCCTAATGGATTTCTTTTGTCTCTCATACTTTTTCAGGTGACACAGATGCTAAATAGTTTTTGATCCTAGATAAAAATAAATTAGAAGTATCTGCTTACAGGGAATGAAGAAGTCTAATATATAATGTAACAGTGGTTCTGATTACCTATATCTAACCTGAAAAGATTTCATAGAATGACTTGGAATTCTCTTACAAAGTAATCAGTAATCTTATTTTCCTGCTGTATAGAAACCAGTTCTAAGATATATTTTTCAAGACTAAAGAAACACCTTAAGAGAAAAAAATATCCCTAGAACTATTAAAAATTAGTGCCTTGAACTGTACATTGAACTGTATTAAGTGCTAAAAAATGTGCTAGAAAAATTAGCTTTCTAAAGTCTAATAAACCATGAACATTTTCTTTCAACTGTAACTTGTATTTTTACTTTACAGATAAAGACACTTCCACTGTGTAGAAAGTATAGAAAACCTAAAACTGTAAAAAAGATATTTCTAAAAAATTTCTGACAGGTAACTGTGTGATATAAAGGAATTACATTACAATACTGATCACGACTGGGAACTTGACTTCAAATACCATTATTTGCACAGGCTTCAGATCTAAGTGTTTGTACCTTGCAATCCTTTTAAACCTAGTCATGTATGTTTGTTCCTTTAGAAACCTGCTGAGAAGCACCTATGAATAGCAGACATAAGGGACTGGAGGGTTAGAAGGGAAAAATAAGATGGGACTTTGCAAAATATCTGTGTATCTCAGGAATTTTGCATGAAGTTGTAAAAGGATTGCAATAAAAGTAATTAAAACTAAAATATAGTGTCAGAAAAATATTCAGATAACACTGGATGTTTGGGTTGTGGTGTTTTATTGTCTTTTTTTTAACACTTCTACATTCAGATCATGGTGGAAATCATGATCATGAATTTTACTCATAAAAATAAATCCCACAGCATAGGCACAGTAAATTCCCCTGATTTTATGACCTTTCCCAAGACCTACCTGTTATCTTGCAGCCATACACTTCAAATCTCAGTGAAACTCCATTTTCCCAAGACATAGGTCTAATTCGCACGAACCGTGTTAAAACTGGTTTGGCAAAAGGCCTGTAAACAACATCAGTGGGATTGCTATTCCCTTGAAACACCTTTGTGTGGAAAGAAAAAAGTATATATTTGTTAGGCTTTCTCCTAAACGGTGTTTACACTTCTGTGTTTTTTACAGATAGTTATGATATGAGGTGTAACCAGGGTTGGTTTTGGGGGCTGATACAAAAGACTTGCATAGGAAACTATTTCATTAATCTCCTAACACAATTTTTGCAGACAGGTTTGCTTTCCTTGGGGAGGGAAAATGAGGATGTAAAGTGTTCAATGATACTAAAAAAGTTGTTCCTAATGCCAGATCTACATGTAGGAATGACAAACACTGGTCTTTGTCACCCAACGACTTCTGTGTCCTGGAAGAATCCCCCAATGCCCACTAGAGCAGATTTATTTCTTGTACATTCATAGAATGATGCAGAAAGCTACAGAATCTCAGGCTCAAATTAAAGATTGGGGTTTCCATTAGACCACGTAAAAATCATATATGGAGTTCTGATAAAAACATATATTATTTTGCTGACCTTGGATTTAAGATTTTTTAAGGTGCATTGTGCAAACCTCGCTTTGTTAATCTCCTGTTTTTAAATCCTTTTCAACATGTTCTCAGAATTTCTTTCTCCTTGCATATTGAGATTGAGGTCTATTTAAAATCTGTATAGCAGGCTCCAAGATTTTCACTGCATCCCCTGAGGCTGGCAGTCAAATTAGATGAACAATGAGACTTCCACCAGAAGCACATGATTGTGCTGTGCTTTCATGTTGAGGATCCTGCAGACACACTCCTTCCTAGCCCAGCTGAAACCTTGCAATGTTCCAGTCCAAAGAAGGTGATTCAGCTTCCTGCTTCTTCCTCACGTAGAGGGGACCAATTTCCTGTTGTTTTCCACGGATGCAGACCCCTCTCCTTTCATGGGAGATTCTCCCATTTCTTACACACACTGTCCTACTTTCCTGTTTGTTCCTTACAGTAGCTGCATTAATTTGGAGCGGAGGCCAACAGCAATAACTGTCAATTCATAAAGCTCAGTTACATCTCAAGTAATTTAAGATAAGAGATTTATATCTAGTAAGAGATTTTTAATGGAACTTAATTTCTTTCCAGAAACTTTTTTTTTCTGTGAGGACCTGCTATAGTTTTCTCAAAGTTTGTATGTGGCAAAGAAAAGGAGTATTTTCTCAAAAGTACACAGATTCTTACGTGTAGTTAGTGCAACACTGGTGTACGGCTGCCTTGAGACCTGTAGTTGCAAACTTTCAATTTGAATTAAAATATCTGGGAGATAGACTGATGCATACTTTTTTTGTCTTGATCAACAGCAAAATACTGCCATTTTAGAAAACCGATTTTTCAAATGAACTTTTTGTACAAGTGACACAGTTTTAGGAAATGTTCTCACTAATTAAGGACAGCATGTGCAAGAGAAACTCATGTAAAATACACTCTTGGAGAGTTTACAAATTGAAGCTGGTAATGAAAATCAGGCATGGTCTGATTTTGAAAGAAGCATTTGTTCAGATTACAGAATCCAGAGCCAGGAAACCCCGTGTCTCATACCAGCCACTGTGCTGGCCCCTCTTGTGATTTTGGGCAAGTAAATTATTATATCTTTACATCACAGTACAGTGCCCACATTGTGTCATTTGACTTTCAGAACTTCCAGTAAAACCAGAAGGATAATACCTGTCAGAGAGAAGCTTTCAGTATTAATTTTTTCTTGTTTTCCAAAGTGCTTCAAAAAAGCAAGATGTATTTGTTAAACACTGCTACCACATTGATTAGATAAATGTAGTGGACTTGGCATAGCACTTACTGATGAGTCAGGGACAAACCAGTAACCAAATATTTAGAGCTAGATAGGGTTACACTGATAGAGTTTGATATTGCCCAGCTCTTCTGTGTCTTTACAGAAGGGTCACAAAAAAGCTGTTTTGAAGGGAGGTACAACAAAACTTTTCCAATTGCATCAGCCCCTGGCAGCCTCTGGGGATGCTGCTCTCAGGCACATCCTGAGTGAGGTGGGAAGGGAGGCACAGCCTCACTGGGGCTATTCATGTGAGAGCTGGAGCAGAACTGACTTCTCACTAATGAGCTTTATGCTCACGGCAGCGGATAATGACAATTTTTCTTATGAGTGTCTGAAGCTGTTTCATTGGGAGGTCACAGAGAGCAAATCTGCTGATAAATGGAAAAGTGATAAAAATCTATAAGGATGGAAAGATGAGCCTAATCATCTGTCTGCATGACCCCCATCACTGAGATACTTGGAAGTCTAACAAACCACTAATCATTTGCTGGCAGTCCTGCATGGCCATGCACAGGGAGCTGAGGCACTGACACATTGCATATCCAGAGCTTCACTGCAGATAATGGACAGACATATTTTTTGAAAAGTTCTGCATAATGTTTTTCTCAAGGTCACATAGAAAATCTCTGAGAAACAGGGAAGCAGCAGAACAGTCCAGGAAAAAGACACAAAATTACTCTAATTATGGTAAGTTCAATAGATAGGGCATCACCTTACACCACTTTCAGCTGCCCTAGGCTTTGCATAAACAATTTCTGTGGCCCATTACTACTGAGATATAAGCTGGCTTTTGGCTTTGGGAAATAGTGCTGATCAACATGACTAAAGCTTTTTCCTCTTTTTTAAACAGATGATAGCAACTAAACAGTTCAACACACTATTTCTCAGCTGAAGAGGGATAAAAAAAGAAAAAAAAACTTACAACAGGTTTGTTTCCCTCCTTCAGTGTAATCCAGTCCTCTCCATTGGAGCTGACATCTACACGATATGTTTTCAGATAATATTCTTTCTTTGTTTCTTTTGAGATGGCTCCTTGGGTCCCAATTCCAGAAACAAAGCGGAGAAGGCCCAGGTCTACCTGTGGTAGAGAATAATTTGGAATGTGAGGATAACCATTTCAGACCATAACAGCATTCCAGCAGTGGTACCCTCTCTACCTCACCTTGTTTTCAAAAAATAATAAGGATTTTATATAAAGCAAACTGCAAAATATTGTTGACAATACCATAGACATAATCTCTTTTGTAAACAGTGTCATCATAGAAGATGGGAAAATTTGCCTAATTAGCTAGGAATGTTATTCACACACCAGAGAATTCTCTTTCCTCTGTGGGAGAGGAACCAGAGACACCATCAGTGCAAGTGGGAACCACCAGACTGCAGAGGAGTTACTAGAGAAATTCCTCAAGGACCAGTCTGCTGAACAACTCTACTTAGTACTTTCATTAAGCACTTGCATAGATGCTAATGAAATTCCCTGAGAACACTGAGCCAACACAGAGGAGACTCATGCAGTGAGAGCTGAGTGACCCTGACGACTGTGACAGTAGAAATTGGATGGAATTTACTGGGATAATGTCAAAGTTGTGCACTTTGGGAATGATAATAAGAGTTCTGCTAAAACCCAGAAGATCATCACTTGCAAATGGAAGAGAAGAAAAGAATCCCAATGTATATTAGTTTGTCACAAGATAATTACAAACCACTGTATGATTTTGTCAGGAAAAAGGTAAATTAGTTGCTAGTACTGTATGATGTATTTGAGGAAAACAGAAAGAAGCATTAGCACAAGTGCAGTAATTCTGTTCCAACTATCAAATGCCATTAACTTCTATCATTAGAAAACAATGTCATTTTGAACTTGCTGGAGAAATGCACATGAATGTGAGTTAGAGGTCATCTCTCTCCTCTCTCCTTCTCTTGTGGAAGTACATTGTCCATTCCAAATGGACAAGTGATTTAGGTTAACCTTGCTCTCCCCCATTATTTATTTTTCATCCAGGTCTTTTCCTTATCTAGTTCATCATGTGGCTTCAAAGAAGTATCAACATATTTGGGAGAATTATGTGGGGTGCAGGAATACAGCTACTCAAGTAGCTCGCTACTCAGTTCTGCTGGCAAAAGAAACTCTTATCCCAGTGCACAAATCCAGCTGTCAAATAGCTGAAACTGGGCACAAAACTTTCTCACAGTCAGGTTGGTGACCACAGTTTTGAAACATCTCCTGTTTCCTTACAGCCCATTTTTAGCCATAACAACAAACCAATTAAAATCAAATTCTTCACTCTCTTTCTCTGTAGCTAGAACCTTCTCTTTGTTTCCTAAAGCAGGTAATTTAATTTCAGTATAAAATGACAGTATTCACAAAATATTAATCAGTGTAATTTATTCCCTTAACTTCAGCTGTCCAGAGTTTAGTAGGATAATAATAGGCTGAATTAACCCTTCTCAAGTGAATGGCCCCATGAATGTCCGAGGCTTTTTCATTATTTCCAAAGTACGTAGGATGCAGAATATGTGTCCTGTGTCCCACAGGCATCCCTTTTCCTGGATGTATGTCATATATCCAAAGGCACTGGAGCAGTTAAATCAACAGCTCTGCATTCTCTCTCAAAAGGCAGAAGGAAGTGCCATTGAGGACAGTGTGTGCTCTCTCAGTGCCCATGTCATATGCAAGGCATTTTGGAGCTCTCCAACACAAGAATAGCAGCCTTGTGTGTGACAGATAGAACTGGCTTTCAGGGCAAAGCCCCTGCCCCAGTTTGGAAGGCTCATAAAGTCTATATGTAACATTTTAGCCCTTGTCTTCAGGGGTGAAATACTGCAACATTTTGTTTTCGTGTGATAAAGAAATTTCAGTCTTAAAAAAAAAAAAATCCCAGCACCACCTCACGAAAACAATCAAGTGATTTAAAGTAACTGGAGAGTCTCAGATGTTAGATTGTTGCAATCTGAAAGTTAATGGGGGAATCTGGGCATCATTGCTCTGAGCAATCTCAGCTTAACTTCAAATGCTCTCCAAGCTGTACTCTGCTGATTGTAAAGTGTGCTGCACTGAGTTATGTCCAATACCACATTCACTTCCAGGCTGAAGTGCACTTGAAAATCTGGAAGTCTGAGGGAGCGCAGAGCTAAGTTATTTAAATGATCTGCTTCTCTTACAATTTGAAACAGCTCTTCAGTTTTGAAATGATTAGGGTCCCAAGCCTGTACCATTCCAACTGATTTGAAATTATTCTAGTAGAGGCTTTTTAATATACAATAAGTACTTCATTGTGAATAAAGTCAAGCAATGGCCTACTATAAGAGTTCTAGGTATTTGAAGCCAAGTTAAATTTTAACATTGGTGGCTTAGGGAGATTTGATTATTTGATGCCTGACTTAACAATTGCTATCAGTCACTGACCATTCAGGCCTCAGGCTTGTCCTTTCAGAAAACTTCAGGCCCCCAAATTTTGCTTGGTCCCAGTTCTGGGATTCAATTACACCCTCTTAACTCCAGGGCACTGAATATCCTACAGCATTCCTTTTACTGCCCAGGGTTAAGTCCCAAACACACAAGAGATATAGACATATACTTTCATGCCTAAACCCTGGCAGAGCTCTCTCACTGGGAGAGAGGGACACTCTGAGAGGACTTCTGATTTATTGCCTATAAGTAAGGAAGGAAAGGCAGCCTCATTAGCACTCCTGGCTCCAGTAACTGAGAAAGACATCACTGGAGGAAGGAGGGCTCTCTTTGTTAGGGACTACATCTCTTCATATAGATGCGCTCTCTCTCTTCAGGTCAGCAAATCTTTACGTGCTCTTGAAAACTGGAACTATGTCAACAGTAGTCCTCTCCTGGAGTGTCTGGAGTCTGACAGCTCAAGTGTTCAGGACAGCTTTAAACCCCTTGCAAAAGCAAGCTGTGACCCCAGACCTGCTGAATGCCAGGGGCTGTTTGCTCACAAGCTGATAGAGCAAAGAAGAGTAACATTTTTCTGAGAAAGAAGCAGTACAAACAAGAAAGGTGAGATTGAACAGCAGAGAAGCAGAAGGATCTCTTGGAATTTTTAGTACTAGCTCTGTGTCAGTGAAAAGGTCCAGGAGAGAGCTAGGGCTTAAGGCATTTACTTCCCTTTGACAGTTCTGTGCAGTGGCCTCTGGAGGGGAACTGGTCCTCTCCAGGTGCATGCAAACAGAATTGCAACGCTGTGCACCCCTTAGTGGTGCCTAAGTATGTTTGCAAATTAAGCTCTAAACGTAGCAATCTTCTCTAAGTAAGATGATAGAAATGAATTATGTAGAAAACTACCTTGGAAACTGCATGACACATTTTAATGGGCTGTTAAGCTCCCCCTCATTAATCACTTTGTGATGCATTTTGTTTTTGTTCCAATGTTTGTTGAAACTTTGCTTTCCATAAAATGCAAAAAGTTGCCCATAAAACACAGATTCTAAATGTCACTGGGACTGTTGAGAATTGAAGTCCAACCATATCAATTGCTAGTAGCAACTGGAACCTGAAGGCACCAAAGTGTAGCTGTGATAAGACACAGCTCTTCTCTATTTTTCCCAGGGGGATCAGTGCAGAGGGTAATAGCTCTGGAACAGCTGTGTCACCAGATAGGAATTCTTTTGCATCTTGAAGGCTTATGTCTATAGAGTCCACCTCTCTGTATAAGTTCCAGTCAACACAGTATGTACTTTCCAAAGAAGTGTCCAAGTGTTAACACGACCAGAGGTAACCCATTTTTCTCAGATGCAGGCTACTCCATCTATGATTGTAATATAAGTCTTTAATAACTAGCTTTTTGTTTTGGCCTTCTTGGTCCTTTTTGTTTCAAGAACTTGTGTTTCACGTTAGAGTGACTGTGAAGAGATGTGGTGTTGAAATATGGTACTTTTGAAGATGAACATCAAATGCATTTCCCTGCAATTATTTGACATTTAACGTTCTGCACATATGATAAACAAACATCTGGTATTTATTTTAGGAAATGCAAGCAATTTTGTAAGTTATTGCAAACCTTATGGCTATGATCTGAGATAGGCAGCTGTCTCCAAACCTGAAATCTTCACATTTCATTTTCATGAACAGAGTTTCAGCTTTGACTAACGGCAGCATGTTTCAAGTTCTTTTTTTTTCAAATTTTCACTTTCATTCAGATTAAGAAGCATATCTCTCTTGGAAAATGATGCTTAAGGGCCTTATCCGAAAACACAGCCTTTGATAGTTGCCTGTGCTGCAAGGTGAACATCTTTATTTGAAAGTGCAAGTCTGGGAATAGACTTGCCTATAGGAATGAGCCCCTAACTTTAAAAAATGAGGAGCATCTTGAGCCTGTATTTTTTTTTCCAGGAGAGAAATGTTAATGGTTTTTTCCAAAAAAGTCTCACTTGTTCCTATTTCTAAAATCAATTTATTTCCTACAGAAGCATATTGCGAGGCACTAGCTGCTTCTACATATGAATTACTTCCTCTCTATTTATTCTGCAATATCTCCTAGCATCCAGGAGAAATATTCTTATTGCTGTATTACTGTCTCCAAAAAATGCAGGTGGGTGACACATTTTTAAGACAGAGATATGCAAGCAGTGGCATACACATTTTATTTGAGACCAGTTAAGGAGAAGGAAAAAAAATAACATTTAGCTGTGCACAATGCATCACGTAGCAAATCCAAGCAAACTGCTGGATAAAGAATGTCACACAACATACACGGCTTGAAATTAATATCGCTGCTTCCTGTTGTCACACATAACTAGGTTGTAGTATGGAAGACCTTATCTTCAGAATGAAAATCTGCCTTGTTAAATAAAATACAGTCATTGAGGGAGCTGTAGCAAGGGAGCAGTTTTGCCAGCTTTTAACACTCCTACTGTAGGTCTGTTCAACAGCCTGAGAAAATAAAGTACTGAGTGCTGGAGTTTGATTAACAACAGGAAGCTTTTTGTTGTGGGCATCTCTTGTGGCTTGAAAAGCTGTACAATCCATCACTTGACACAACATACCAAAGAAAATATTTTTAGAGAATCGTGTCATTTCCCTAGATAGCATACAGTGCTCTGAGTCAGATTAACTGTTGTGATGCTTCACTGTTCTGTCAAATATTTAATTAAGCAAGAGTTGATCTATTTTCTTAACACTGCTGTTGATTTGGCCAATCTTGCTTTCTCATGAGGTATATACAACTATGCCTTAATTCCTTAATTTCTTAGATTGTAATGCTAAGTAAAAATGGGACAGGCTCAGTAGAAATTCTGAAAATAGTCTAACTAATTTGGTTGGGAAATTACTTCCAAAAGTCTTCATTCTTGAAATGAGTAGTCATTACAAGAATACAACTCCTTGATTAATGACAGATTGCAAATATTCATTCTGGATTTAAGTGAAAATAGTTAATCCTATAAACCACCTCAAATCTTTGTGTAAAACTCTCAGTGATACTTGTGGCAGCTCCATAAAGAAAGTGGGGAGAAAATATTGCTCTTATTAAGATCTCTCCTGAGTCACTGAAGTTGTTCTCATTGACCTTGACAGCAACATCCTGAAAGCCTCAAAAGGGAAAGCAGTTAATCACATGTCCAACTTGTAGTCTGTGCCTAACAACTGTCCCCAGTCAGCATGTTTTACTAAACTGATGCTTATGTGACTTGGCAAAAATGGGGAAGCATGGAAGAAGAGATGAGCAAACATTCAAGCCAAAGACATAGGAATTCTTGGCAGCAAAACGAAAATTAACCTTTCTTTAGCATTTGAAATATATATCCCTCACAATTTTCACCTTCTGCTCAAATCCCTTTCTGTAGAAGAAACAAACAGAAGTGTAAACATTCCCCCAACTGAAAACAAAGAATAGAGTCAAAAGATGCTATTAAGTTGAGCTACTGATGCTGGGGTCACATGATTGAGTACAGTAACTTTTCTCAGAAGCAGATCAGACAGTTTCTATAGGAAAAAAATTTAGGATAATGGTGGAAAAGTATGACTGATAAACATAAGAGAACCTCAGTCATCATTACGAGGCCAGTTCAAGAAGGAAAAGATGCAGAAAGCATAAGAAAAATGAAATCCAGAAACATAAAGGAAAAAAGAAAATACAAGAAAAGAATAAAAGAAAAAGCTTCTGTGTCTCTGACAGAGAAAAGATAATGCTTGTGTGGGCTGTGTTGCATCTGGATTCATGGCACATTCTCCCACTCTTATGTTAATTTTTTTTTGCATAAATCAGAAGCAACTAATTAAAAAAGAAATATTTAATTCTGACATGTTCTTTGAACTGGTGTTCCATCTGGTTCTGTTTGAATAGTAAAATCTGCTGTAGTCATAAAAATTGGCAAGCAGCACTCTGGTAAAGAGAAACAAAAGAGACTCAGTACAGCAGGTTAATACACTAGCATTTTAACTGGAGACATTTCCAGAATTCAGCAAACCAAATCGCTCCAGTATGGAAACTATAAAGATCAGATGTAAAAGAGAAATGCTGAGAGGGGGCCGGGAGCGGCACTGCCACTGGCACACGAGCCCAGTGTGACTCTGGGGGTGTGAGTCCTTGCAGGAGCCTGGCTCACAGGCAAGGGCAGTGCTCTGCTCCCCAAAACTCCTGGGATGTGAGTCCTTGCAGGAGCCTGGCTCAACAAGGGCAGTGCTCTGCTACCCAGGAAAGTGAAATGCATCCAGGCACATGCAGGGACAGGGAATGATACCCCTGCTACTCATTTGCAAGCTCCATCTCACACATTCATGCAGGGCTTTGATGTGACGCCATCGTTATTCAGAAGACTCAGAAAATACCTTTTTCCTAATTTATTTTTCTTACTTGAACACTATTTAAAATCTGAACGCCAAGATAAAATAAACTCTGATAACAAAGGGAGGAAAATGTAATCGTATTGGGTTTTCTATAGACTCTGGGATCTAAGCAATCAGCATCTTATGCCATTCAAATCCTCTCTGTAGCAATGGAGAGAAAGGCTGATTAACTCCCAGTGCTTTAGAAAAAGATTGTTTTACATCTTGCAGGAACATATCTTGCTGTGAAATATTACTTCTTTAAAATGAAAACCTTTGCTTCAGCACTACATTAACTTGCAAATGGATAACCTAAGACATGTACAATGACTTGGTCAAAAAAAGGGAGGAATGTGAATGGCCCCTTTCTCCAGCTAAGATACTTAGGAACCCTTGCTGAGCAATAAATGAGTCAGGAACGTAATACTTTTAATTAACGTTTTCTGAATACTTATTTGTAATTTACATTTAATTTTAAACCTGAGCTTAATCCTCTGATCTGGAATGAAGACAACTATTTAGTGCAGTTTGAATGTGACCTTCCCTGGTTTGTGTTAGAAACTATAGAAAAGGGAAACTCTATAGCAATACTTGCAGAACCACTCTTTTCTGAGAGAAAGACACAATTGTAGGACTTTCTTTTCCCTAAGTGTACTGAGCAACTAATGCACAAATGGGAAACAAGTAATTCAAAGCTTCTCTCTCAGACTTCTTCACATGCGAATAACCAGACTTTGGGTGGAAAAAAAAGAATTTTGCCTATAAAGTTCTTTTGGATTTTTTGTGCCAGCTGCTGTCCTGTCAAAATCAGGGGGGACAGGCAGAAGCGCTTGATTTATCATTGTGGTATTTTGAGTATAAGTACAATTCTACATGTGTAAACACACAGTAATAACTTCCCCTTCCTGTTTCACAGCATACCTATGCTAATGGTAGGAAGCTGCTAAGCAAGAGATGATAGACTGTGCAAAATGAAACCTCTCCTGTCTCAGACAGCACACTTTGATGGCACAGATAGATCTGACTGTGCAATCACTGTGTTCAGTGTCAGTTCCACTGAAATAACTGGAATTTACTACACTCAGATATTTTTGAGAGTTCAGACTTTGGGCTTTCTATAAAAAATCACAGCGAAACGAGGAAAAAGTGCCAGTGTCTGTGGTATAATACCTTTTAAGCCTAATTTCACTGGAATAGGCGTGCAACCTGTGTCACATGGAAATACAGGTATTTTCTTTTGATCAGCTTTCTCATCTTGGAAAATCGGCACAGTCTCTTTAAATCAGTCATTCATCCACAGGAGTCTGCATTCATTTATTCTCTGTTAAATGGAACTGTCAGTTTTGTTGCATCAAAATTCGATTTTCTATTTCATACACATTGTATATGATGATTTTAATTTACTGCTGGGTCACCAAGCAAGTCACTGCTTTTTTAAAATATGAGTTTCTGTTACCTTCTAGAAAAATGTCAGGTAGCTACAGTTAGACAGTGTGGTGAGGGTGCCATAAATGTCTGATGAAAAATGAGAGACAGACTGCACATGCAAAGATTATTTCACATTTTTTGGTATGTCCCTCGTAGCTCTGAGGAAATGAACACATAAATATATTAAATACTTCAGAGGCTGTGATTTGGAAGACCCACTGCTGCTAGTGGTGCTCTAGTCCTGTGCTGGAGGAGGAAGTGGGACAGCAGAAGGGATGGTACAGGTTACCAACTCCCAAGACAACTCCCCCCAAGGGCTAAAGCAAACCAAGGAGACTGGCTGCCCCTAACTCTGTCTTTCCCTCAGCAAAGCATGCTCAAAATTCAGGCAGGAGGATTTTATTTCCAGGGTTTCTTTGGCCAGATAATGGTGCCTGGCTTTTGTACCCCCACTCTACCTATCTAAAAGTTACTCTATCTGCAGTTATGTAAAGAGAAAAGCTATTGATTTTTAAGTGCTGTGGCCTTTAAAAATAAACACAGCATGTATTTCCTTAGTTAAGCATATCATGAAAGGGGGGAACCCTTCTATGGGCAGCTAAATTTAAAGCCTGATAAGAATATTTAATAATTATTCTGTGCTACGTTAATCCTTCAGTCCATGGATGAAAGTTAATAGCATTTGCATTGGAGAAGAACCTGCTCCTGTGTCTGTTACAGCTGAAAGACACTTTAGTCTTTAGTACAACAATCTGTAACCTAAATACAACCAGTTAAAATATACCCTGGTTTGATATGTGATGGGACAGATTGATCCTTTCATCATCTTCAAGAGGATCAACACCAGAAATGAGTTTAGCCTGAAGAGCTCAGCACAGAGTGCTGCAATGAAGAGAAAGACCAGACTACACAGGTACAGCTGGTTGGTGAAGTTATGTGTAAACAGTGCTTCCCTGATGAGAAGTCAGTTATGCCTGAAAACAGAGGAACCGAATCTCAGCTTAATGTTTGGTCAACTATACTTTCTCTGCTAGCAGCTTTTGTTTACCAGTCAGCTTTGGAGGTTATTCTGATGCCTTTTTAAAGACTTTTTTTGAAAGCTTAAATGAAAACATTAGAGGCAAAGACAAATTGAAATTAAGTGCTTCCTTTCTGAAAGATACTTTTTTTTTTCTTTTTCCTGCGGGGGCAAGAAGACAAATTGCTTTCTGAAGGGCATGTATTTACCACTTGGAAGAAATCTCATTTATTCTTCCACTCTACCTATTTTGCTACTGCTGTGAAAATGTCACCTAATGGGCAGAACAGAATTGAACTGGGACAGAAAAGCAGGATGACAAAAGGACAGGGGAGGTAAATAATAGCTCAGCAACCGAAAATCTGGAGCATGGATGCTGGGATGGGGTAGGACCCATAGGACTCATGAACTCTGCAGCTTCATACTACTGTGCAGGTGTG
The DNA here is from genome assembly GCA_013397075.1 of Rhabdornis inornatus. Taxonomy (NCBI): domain Eukaryota; kingdom Metazoa; phylum Chordata; class Aves; order Passeriformes; family Rhabdornithidae; genus Rhabdornis; species Rhabdornis inornatus. The sequence continues at coordinate 1,122,254 of VWZS01000915.1, read as the reverse complement.
GAAAGAGTGAATAAAAATGCATAATCGTCTCTGCAAAGCACTCAGCAGCACACCTCTCATCTCCAGCCCAGGGTCAGCCCCGTGAGAACAGAGACCTTTAGCTCAGTAATAACTCTGCTTATTATAACACACCTCAGCTGTGTGCTCCTACCCCAGGCTCTGTTTCCAGCCTTTGCCCTTAGTCACTTAACTTCTAGCCTTGAGCTTTACCTCACCTTCAGTCTGACACCTGCCTAGTCTCGTAGATTAATTTATTTCTGCCAGACTCAGAAAAGCCTCCCTATGAGATAGCTTCCTTTACATCTGCAGAAGGTCCTGCCTGTGCTGTTGCTTCAGATGTGTTGCTTGGTACTGGGTGGGTGAGGCTGCCTCAGCCCCCACAGGGTCTGCAAACCATTTGGGAGGGAGCTCCTCCACCCAGCAGAATGACACAAACAACTGATTTCTTGGCTGATGGCAGCTTAAAACCCAGCAAATTATAACAAATATTTTGAGTCAAGCCAAACATATGAACCATTGAATGGAAAAAAATAAAAACAAAAACAAAAGAGAGAGAAGAACTGCTTCGTACAGAGTAAGTGGATTTAATTTCTGTGAAATGAAGAACAAGATGTGATTAAAAAAAAAAAACAACAAAACCAGAACGAAACAAGCATGTGGTGATTAGTTTAAAACTAGTTTTAGTTTTGATTTAAAGATTTTAATTTTTTTGTCTCCTGGAACCAACTAGTGAAAGCAAGACAAATTTATAAAATTATTTTAGTAGTTGCTGAATCAGTGCTTTTGGTGGACACATTTTTAATGCACTATCTCAGCTCCAAAAGGCCATTTGTCTTGCAGTCATTGAGGGGATGTAGGGCTGGACTGGGAAGAGGATGCATAGGTAATTACAGAGCTACATACAAACTACTTGGATCTCTGCATAATGGATCCTCTGAAAAAACTGAAATTGTTATAATGATTAGGCTGGCAGTGGAAGCTCAGAGGGGCTCTGCTTCTGCTGCTCCTCCGTATGTTGCACTCAGGATTGCTTGAAGCCACACAGGACTCCCCTCTGTATTAGGCCTGATGTTGAAACATGTCAGAGGGAGGTAGAGAGGATTTTCTTCTAAACTGCATTTTGCACCTGCACTTCTAGAGCAATAAGGCTGCCAATGGTTTTGCACAGTTCTCTGAGCATCTCTTCAGCCTCCCCAGAGTGATAAATCTATGGCTGGGAACTTTCTGGTACTAAAATAGCTCTTAAAGCACTTTGAATAATCAAAAAACCTTCATACTTTGTAGGACCCTTTTATTTTTCCTTCTCCCTCTAGTCTAATTTCAGTACTTGCCTTTGTGAAACTCTACCATTTATTCCCATGTCACAGTAAATAAAGGTATGAATGTATCCTGCTGGGTCAATTAACCCCGGTTCTGCGCTGTGTCACAGTCTGTGCTGGCTGTGATTTCCAGAAAGGAATATTCTTTTGTCATTCTTTGCCCATGTGCAAAGCATGTTAAGACTGCTAAGATAACTGTAACACTTTTCCACACAAAGCCAACTCTGCTTTTTGTGATTTCTGGAGTGCAGTTATGAACTGTAAAATGACATGAACCAAATTCATGACTTGTAATCTAAAGTGGTAGAGAAGACAAAGGACTGACAGTTTTTGTGCTTTAATGTCAGTGTGCTCCCTAATGATGGGCAAGCCCCACCACAAAGCCTTGAACTCCAGCTCTCAGGCAGTCCTTCAAAGGCCAGGAGAACTGGGAGGCTGAGATTTTCTGGTTTTCATGTTATTCTATGCTGTAATATGCTGCACTTCGCTTCTGTACCAAGCTCCAAAAGAAACAGAAATAATAATAAAAATAACAGGCATTGTTGACTAGAACATACACGAGTTTTTATGTGAAATATTTAGATAAGCTTGCTGGGTAAAGTCAGCCTAAACAGCTGCATGATATAAGAATAAACCTTTTAATGAAACAAATGTGCTGTGCAGCAGCAAATGTAAATACTATGTTTTTAAGTGAATACCTGATAAGGAAACCAGCTATGACACAGATGAAAGGTCGAGATACCAAATGATGAACTGCAATTATTTTCAGAAGTGATATGGAAATAAATCAGTATTAATCTATATAGCAGCTCACATCAGTGATGCATGCTCCTGGGTTTCACTTACAAAGGAGCAAATAATGAAGAATGTAGGTTAAAAAACTAAAGGAATGAAGACAAATGTGGAAGGCAAATTCCATCTGAGAGCTCCCTCTCAGTTCTGGTGAAGTAGTGTATACAGAGAAATGCTTTAAATCAATGGGAGTATATTTTCCTTGCACAGCAGAGTTAGTGTTAAATAAACAACTGATATTTCAATCAGTGAAGGCAAGGGGGATCTCCTAGGTTGTTTTTTGAGGAGACTTATTGTTACCTCTCTGGCCTTTCTCCAGACTCCTGAATGCTGCAAGAGGCAGAGGGAGAATTTTGCAACCAGATCAGCTGACATTCCTAGGGCTGACTGCTCTAGAGGTCTGGAATTACTGCAGGGGTTGTAGGTGCCAAAGGGATGGGCAGGCAGTGAGATAGAGACTGGCAGGCAGAGGCCAGAGGGAGCAGACCAAGCTTCTGTGCTCCCTGGGCCAACCCCTGAGTCTGGAAGTTTACATGTGGTATCAGGTCTGTGTCCTGCTGAAAAAAAACAGCAGCAAAAATTTGGGCTGGCTTAGCTGGATTTATGTCATATTAACCAGAACACACAATAAGGAGTTCATCTTAGAGTATGGCCCTATGACATCTGCAGAATGACAGATAATGCTCAATCCAGAGCATAATGTCTACTTATGTTAACCCCCTGTCAACCTTTTGGAACAAATTTGAACTAGCAGAGTGTGTTCATACCAGACTGGTGCTTTTTGGTTTATGGCTGCAAATTTTGATCTGATACTAGGATTCTTAAAGCTGGATTTATGGTTTTGTCCTACCCCAGACATAATGTGAACTGAACATCTTGCGTTATTAACAAACACTTTTTGGTCTCTGAGCAAACTGGAGGTCTCACTCACTGTTACAGGATGAGAGAAAAATTGTGCCACCCAGAAACTGTCATCCAGCTTGGTGGGAGTGCAAAGATTCGTGTTATATGCATTAGAAGAAACATTTTGATAGAAAACACACAGATCCTGCAGTAAAAGTAGCCAGAAGGTGTTGCTCCTTGTGGGTTTGAAAACCCACCCCATGATGAGGATTGATGGCAGCAGAGGTTCCCAGTGACCCTGGTAATAGGCAATCAGTCTCCCCTTGAAGCCACACACGAGGGTTTCAAGTGTCTTTACTGACACCCCTCCCTGTGGGTGCTCCTCTGGAGCTCCCCTGCTCCTGCCCTGGGGCTGCTGGCCACAACCCATCAGGGCAGCCCTGAGCCAGAGTCTTGCCATGCATGATGGCCCGTGGCTCCTTCTCAAAGGACTGAGAAATAAGATGCAAAAAGACCCCTAAGTATAAAGATTTTGTATGTTATTGTTTCAGATATGTGTAAATGTAACTGCTTTCTTAAATGCGAACATTAAATCTACTCTGTAAAAACACAATTACTGCTGCCATGGCAGGCATCAGTCGTCCCTTTTGAAGGAATGCCTTGAAAATGCAATCATAAAATCCTTGTGCATTATGGATTTCATTAACATTGTACTCCCCTAGGATTCCCAACTGCACAATAACAGGAGTTCTTTAAATTTTAAATACCACAGACAGGAACAATTTCACTAAAACCAGATGTGAAACCCTTGCATAGGCCTTCTTACTGGTTCTAAGTACTGAAACTGGCTGGTAATTGATACCTATTAACATGTTTGTTGTTCAGATTACAGAAATGGAAACACTATACTATTTTTCCTGTCAAAGGATACGTTAATGAGGGACAACGACTTACATTGCAATGGCAGTTCCCTGCTCTTGATTAAATTAAAGGGCTGGTTTTATTTTTTGTTTTAAATTATGCTGTTTCAAACTGAAGGGCAGTCAAGTGTGTGAAACATAAGTGCAATAAACAAGTAGGCTGAGCTTAAGGTTGAGATGCTAATAACATCCCATATAACAATAAACTACCTTCATGCATATTTTTGGCCGTTGTTTCCTCATGCATATCTTTATTCCATTCATATTGGAAAATTCACAGGCTTATTAATGTGTTTTTAAAGAAGAAATTCAATCTAGAGTGACTCTGTTTCTGATTAAGGAATCACTCCAAAGCTCATGTTAGCCGAGCAATTTTCAAAGTGTGTTTGAAGGTAAAAATAAAATGGAGAAAGTACTGTGCAGACTTACAGTGCAACTACACTATGGTTATTTTGAATCTGAGCTTTGACACTGATTTTCAAACAACTAAGGAAAGGAAGGGAAAGGCAACTTTCGTTTAACAGAGCCCTGTAAGCAGGTGGCACTCAGATGGACTCAGGAGTTCATACCTGTCAGCCACAAAGGAGCAATCTAGCTTTTCCACAAATTAATGGGTTTTGGGTCCACAGATGGAACTCATGCAAATCCATTACTAATAACAAGCCAACATTTTTTCCTAATTATTTTCATCAAAATGGTCCAGAAGACTTCAACAGCTCAAAGGAGACAATAATATCTCACGCCCTCTAGACGTCCTCTGTAGATACCAATCTCCTTTGGCTCAACGAGGTTTTCTGTTTCTTTTGTCTTAACGAAAGCATTAACCTTGAAGGGAGAGGCATAAAGGAAGGGAAAGGAGAACTGTAATATTTCCCCTATACAAAAAAGAACCAATACACCGAGGAAATTAATATTTGGAGCTGAATTTTCAAGCTGTTCTGCCCATGTATGACTGTACATAGCTCATATATATGCCCTAGTTGCATATGCACATTAGCAGCTCAAAGGCAGATACCACTATCTAACCAGCTGCAGTGTTTGTGCAGGTATGGAAACCTGCAATTATGAAAAAATAAATTATTAACTGATATACACAAAACTTCTGTGTCTCAGAAATTTTCTATAGGCAGAAATTTTCACTTTGAAAGTTCTAAGTTCAGCATTGCTGTATCCTTCAGCTTTGTTTTTTTGCTGTTGAATATCTTCTAGAGTTCTGCACTGTGCAGCAAAAACAAATTTATGCTGAACTGCACAAAAGCAAATACTTCACATAAATGACTAGTTTACAATAGCATGCACAACAAAGCAGAACAAAGTGACCTCAGTCCTTCACATACAAGTGCCTTCCTCCTTTTTATAAAATATTACAGTTTTTTTTTCTATGGGTAATTTCAGAGTACTTTATCAGTTACATGTCCTTGGTTGTTTGTCTGTAAGCTCTTATGGAGATGAACATCTGTTCCCAGGGATATTTGTACAGAGGAAACATGGGACTTCAATATTTTATCCAGACACAAATTCACAACATGCACTTACTGCCAGTTGCATCAAGACTTTGTAGAAGATGGTGTTCATTTGCACAAGGACCCTCTTATTGAAGTTTCTGGTGGTCTGAAGCTCTTAGCACCCATCTCAAGATTGTCAATTAACCGGAAATAATTTAAAACATAGTTGGAAGTTTGAATTATCAATGTCAGTATGGAATTTAACCACAATAAAATAAGCATAAGAATTATCTGAGCCAAAGATGAGTTAAGGTGTTGTACCTTGCAAAAGCGGATGATTTACTGAATCTCTGAACTAGATCAGTTCCTTGATAGAAACTACTTAGCAGTTCTTCTGCAGCATGTGTAAAGCATCTCTACTCAACACAATGAATCTTCAAGCAAGACTTTTTAGGCTCAGTCCTGCCCATAGGACACAGCTACAGCCTAATTGCTCTGTGATGAAGTCTGCCTTGGGGATGCTGGTCCCTCCACATGGGCCCTGGACAGTGAAGGAGATGTCCAAGGGATTGCTCAGAAACAAAAAATGGTTTGTGCTGCTGTGTCCAGGCCAGGAGCTGGGTGAAGTAGATGAGAGCTGTGGCATGAGCAGCACAGCATGCAAATAACCACCAGCTTCTGGGTGGATGTGGTAGCTGGAGGCAGCAAAAAGCCGCTAAAAATTATGTTCAGTGGTTGTTCCACTGAGCACCCTGGTTTATGGCAGGAGGAACAGGAGGCCTGAGATACCCTGAGTTGTTTTAAGCATAAAACCTGGAGTAGTTTGAATTCTGTTATATGCCTGTTATTAAAGAAGTTTATGGTCAAAATAGGTCCTTTGAAACTTTTTCTCAGAAAGATCTAGTTCTAAGTGAAAGGATTAAGATACATATATATATATATATATAGATATAGATATAGATATAGATATATATAGGTAATATATGGGGATGTAGTTATCATAACTTAATATTAAGTTAATAAGCACACAGAACACATGAATGAGATTTGACTAACACTCTTGTTTTGATTATCTGGTCATAAATGTGCAAGTGACAGCAGAAAAGAAGGAAACAAAGGAAAAGTGGCGGCCCTCTGACCAGATGAAACACATGGGACTTGATTCTGATGCATTCCACCCTTTTTCCATGTGCATTCCATGGATTGCAAGTGGTAATGATTAAAAACAAGCCTTGCACTTATATAAGGTTGAGGAGATTTTAATGTTTATTCCTAAGTAATGAAAAAGGATCAACAGATTTTTTTTTTTTGCCACTCTGAAGTCTGATTTGGCTGAGCTCTGAAGAGCTCAGGATGCATAGGGGCCCCCAAGCAGGACACCTGAGAGTCCCGTTGTGTGCCAGGGATCAGAAGGGAAAGATTTCCCCCTCTTTCTTCCCTTTACTAACTACTACTTAACGTGTTTTTGAGCTTTCTTGCAGACATCAAACCTCACAGGAAACATCAGTGTGAACATTTGAATGAAAGGCTAATAAGGCATTGTTTTTATATGTCAGTTAGTAATTTCCTATAGAAAATAATAGAAGTAGGAGAAATGTTTCAAATCTACAAGTTTTCAATATCAATAATATATATAATATGCTTAAGCATTTCTCTTAGCTTTTGCCAACAGAAATAGAATCTATGTTTCAGGTAGGTAGTGTAAGTCAACTTAAAACTGAGGAACTTTGCCTGCTAGTATAGTTTTTTTTTGTACACAGTAATTGATATGAATTATCTGAACCTGTTCAGGAGTTATGCACCATTCAACTGTGGACCTGATAATATATAACAAAAACAAGCCCAAAGAGACTGAGTGAACTCAAGGAGCCTCTTCATGGTAACAAATGTTTGCAGGATTTCTCCTGTGTTAACAGAACAAAGCTGAGCCAGCCCATCTTGGTAATGAATGTTGTGTTTAAGGATGTGGAAGAATAGCCACCAGACAGAGACCACTGAGCTCATTCTGTGAGTAACACATTCTAGAAGGGACATAGGTCTTCTGGGGTGAAATCTGAGTGCATGAAAACACCACATTGTATTAATGCTTAACTGTAATCAGCTAGAGACATAGCACATGCTCAGTTTTCTGGGACATTCCACTTTAAGTGCATGTTAAACTAATATTGACTTTTCCACTAAACCAAAATCTCTGTTATTTGTGCCCAGAAGACTGCAAAAACAATAGATGTGGGAAGTAGAAGAATTAATCTTCCTGACCTTTTCTTTTTCTATGCCTTTGGGAGTAAGTCTTTTTTTGTCTCTCTAATGGGGAATATGAGCTATTCGCTTACAATGATTCTTAAATTATGTAGAGGTACTTTACTGTGTTATTTCTTTTTCTTTCTTTTGCGTTCTCCACATTCAATAAACTCCATGGAGTATTATTAATAACATCTTTAAAATGTTATCTTTTTACCTGTATCCATTCTCTGATAGAATCTTCCCCTGGGGTCCATCCATTCTCAGGGTAATTTAGCCGGGACCTTTCTGCAGACCAGATAGCACTGTACTGGGAGGAGACAGTGATTTGATCAGAGTGAATTTCTCCTGACTCCATACCTAGTGGTTCCATGCACTGGAAATCTGAAGAAAAATAAATTACCATCATTATTATGGTCAGCTTTTTGATTTAGACTTTGAATAATAAGAACATTTCCCTGCTTTGAATATGAATATCTAAAGAATAATTTTTTTATGTGACTTTGAATACTTTAACAACTTTAAGTGAGGCAGTGTTGTGCTTATGGTGTCATTCTTAATACTGCCATTTGAGTTGCCATGGCAATTCCTGCAATAATAATGCTATACAAATATTTTTTGCCCAGTATTGTGGCCATTTCAGTATAGGAAAATAGAAGTGTCTATCCCAGGCTAGCACAGACACTCCTGTGGATTCATAATATAGAACAATGTATGTTCACCTCAAAATTATGCACAAACCCAAAAAAGACAAATTAGATGACTGTGAAATAATTTGATTTTAAAACTATTTACTTCAGTACAAAAAATATAAAATGCTAAAAAGTATTATTAAAATTTTAGCCATTCTCTTTGGATTCTGGACACTGGAATGAAATAGATCAACAAAATTTGAATTCAGGCCACAAAATTATTGACCTAAGGAAATTACCACCTCTTCTATAGCGTGGTGTATTGTAAATGAGTTGATCATCTCCATTCAATCTCTTTTTGTTGACACAAAAATTACCTAGCTAATTTAGAATCAATTGAGTTCCTAATCACTATAGAGAGTTCAAAGGTTGATAGGGCAGAGTGACACAATTCTTCTCTCAGTCTTTCAAGATAAAGGCTCCAACCCCCACTAGGCAAGAGAAGCCACTAGCTTCAGACAGATCCTCACACCCAGGTGCTCCTGGGCCTTCATATCAGAAGTTTACCAGCCCCAGTACAAGGGCAGGAGAACATGTGCCTATGCTTCTGCTCAAGGACTTCACACTATAGAAATGTAATTCATTCCTTTATATATCTCCTATATATAGGATATATGCTCCTTTTTATTGCACCTTGACTGGAGCTGATGTTTCTCTAATAGTGGTAGGTGCTGAGCTGAAAGTTTGAACAACCATGACTTGGAAAAATGAGCTTTAAATAAACAAAGTTTTGGGTTTTCAATGAAAATAAAATATTGTGGAAAAAAAAATTTAAATATTTTATCAGCAGTCCAAAAATTTGAATTCAGAAATGTTATCAGGGTATTTTATAGAACTGTAGTTGGGGCTTCCCATAATTGAATCATACCAACAGCATTTCCTGTGGAATAGGACCCTCTCCCCCAGTTCTGTCCTGCTTCAATGTATTAGGTACGTGGTGAAGTACTGAAGTACTGAAGTACTACTACTGAAGCTGAATTACATTAGGGTAAGACTCAAAGGAAAGGAACTTCTGCTTGAAATCTGAAGGAAAGCCATAAGCCTCTACAAAGAATGCAAAACATGATAGGTGGGGGTAATATCAAAATACCTAAAAAGTGTCTAGTTTGATCTAGACATGTTGGCTTTCCCTCTACTCTACTTAGTACTCAGTACTCTACTGAGAGGGACACGTAACACCTGGGGACATCTCACGTCTGAGACAAGTGTAGATTGGGCTGTCCTCTGGAGGTGACCAGACAACACAAAGAGTAAGGATGGCTGAAATTAAATGAGAGAATTCACTTCTCTGTCTAAGTCTGCAGCATATAAAATGCTTCCTCTTGTCATCCAAAAGGGTTTTCATACACACTAGCTCCTGTTCCACTAGGTTCTGTTCTGTTGTCCTGTGTTTAAGAGCTGAAGGCATCTTGGCATAGCAGATGTTATTAATTCTGACTTCAGTGTGCTGGTGCATCTACAGCCTAGGGAGAGTGACTCTGGAGGAGGTGGACATGGGGACACAAGCTGCTTGTGCTAGTTATGAAGGGTTAGGAGCAGCACCTACACAACGAGAAACAAAACTAGTTAAAGGTACAATACTTCCCATCCAGAGGCTGTGTCCCCCCAGTTCCCTCTTCCTGCCTACATGCATGTAAGGAAGCTGTTAAAAAGTCAGGGAGTGGAGGAGAGATGGGGAGTTACAGTTAGATCTTCAGTTTACTCATTTTTCTTTTGTCCTTCTTTTGATTAAACAAGTGCATCAAATCTTTGTGATTCTGCTTAAAACTAAGTAAGACACAGAAAGGAGAGGGAGTTTGAAATAAAGTGTGTGTTTTATCACTGAGGAAAACAATGAAATCTGCAAGGACATGGTGCAACACAGCATGTTATTTTCCCATTTCCCTCACTTTGTTTCATTCTTTGTCCAAAGGGTAAGCATGAAATGAGTCAACTGAGAAAAAATACGAGACAGAGAACAAAGCTTAGATAGCTTATGAAATGGTTTAACAAGAACACATATATTAAAAGGGGCCTTTTTATTCAAGAAATCGATCATCAAAGCTTATTCCATCTAATAAAAGAAGGCTTTGGCTAGTGCATTCATTGTTCATGTTTCATTGTTTTAATGCAAGTTTCAATTGCTCTGCATTCCTGCATTTCCTTGGTCAGCACACTTTTTCACAATAATTATCCCAACTTCCTGGCAATACAGTGGAATAAAACTCTTAGGAGAATTCTGCTTCTTGCACTTCTTTTCAAAGGGCAGCTGTTTATAAA